>OW796112.1:10240144-10416035 GCA_941860345.1 Chrysodeixis includens | reverse complement strand
GAAACTTATCTTTGAGGATTTTTTAAGTGTTACCCGTTTAACTCATTTTTTAAAAAATCTTTGAAAATGCTGTAATACCCTAATAATATAAATACTAAGTTTTGTTAATCCTTGGTGATTATAAAACACTTGAATCTATTTAGTTAAAAATGTATGGATTAACACGGGCAGCGATTTTTGCTTTTTGTGAGCGAAGTCAAGCGTTAAAGCTTGTTTTCTTATCCTTTCGGTAGTATTAACCCAAACCTGTAACCCAAACACCTCTTTCAATTGTTATTGGGGTTCTACATTGATTTCCACATTTTATTCATAATATCATGTACGAGTATATCTGTAACATTTTTTATTTCTTGTTTGTCATTAGTATTAAACCAAACCTGTACGCCTCTTTCAATAGCATTTAGGTTCTACATTAATTTCCACACTTTATTCACAAATCTATAACATTTTTCCCTCTCCCCCTACAGATTCTGCACGCCGGCCGAGCAGTGCCCCATCATCGACAGTGAGTGGGAGAGCGCGGAGGGAGTGCCCATCTCCGCCATCCTGCTGGGCGGGCGGCGCCCCGCCGGCGTGCCGCTCGTGGTGGAGGCCCGGGACTGGAGCCACGGGGTCTTCATGGGGGCCACTATGAGGTCTGAGGCCACTGCTGCTGCTGAACATAGCGTGAGTAGGAGGATTGATAGAACTAACTTTGCAATTTTTGTAGAAATATTACTCGAAGTAGCGAAAGTAGCTGGGCGTGAGTGCTTTAGACATGTGTCATAGATCATACTTTACAATTTTTTGAAATATTTCTCGAAGAAGTGGCTTATGTAGCTGGATAGCAGTATGGGACAAGGATTTATGGAGTTTTTTGACGATTCTTCTCCATAAGAATGACATTTTGGAACTGCGTAGATTGGAATCAGTAACTTTTTAAAAGTGCCTGAGAAGGCCTACTCAAATTAAAAACCATTTGAGTTATGATAGATAGTTTAATTCTGACTAATGTGTAAAAAAAAACAAGTGAAAAATGTAATGCCTATTGAAGTATTAGGAGTCCATAAGATATGAATATGGGACATGTACAGAACATATTTGCCTTTACTTTAAATGATAAAGATGCTATCTGCTACATTCTTAACTACTCAGAAATCCCTATTGGATTTTGGATAGTTAATTTACCAACTTGTACTGGAACGCCTTGTCTATAAACTTAAATATAATCTCTACATAAACTAAAATGAGTCCATCACTCATTAAATCTTTGTGTACACCAACAGGGTAAGATGATAATGCACGACCCGTTCGCGATGCGTCCGTTCTTCGGCTACAACTTCGGCGAGTACCTCCGCCACTGGCTGTCCATGCCGCAGCCCGGCAGACACGTGCCCAAGATCTTCCACGTCAACTGGTTCCGGAAGAACGATGAGGTATGTACTACACTACTCATTTCTAGCCTTTATTCATAAAAGCTGTGTATTTCCGTGTGGTGTCCGGATATGAAGAATAGCACCACCCCATATCCTCCATTGGGTGTCGTAAAAGGCGACTAATGGACCTTAAGACCCAGTGCACTGTACCAAGCACCTTGGGTCACCCGAATGGTGGCGGGTAAATAACCAACAATCGCATTCCCAAAGAGGGTTAGTGTCAGGCAGGCGGCCGACTATAAAACCATAGCCAAAACTTTAAGCAACATGTCTAGAAGACGTGTGATTCATAAAAGCTGCAAAGAGTGTGACTTGCGAGATGACGTCAGATAGGAACGTGTGGAAGACCTGCTGCGCCGACCCCAAATAATAATTGGGATAAGGGCAGGGGAATGATGATGATGATTCATAAAACAGTACAATGTGAGACAGAAACTATACTTAACAAATATATCTATATTGAAAACTAAACTTATATAACTGTAGAAATATATTTACGAAGCGTCAAAAAATATGTCGTCATCTCCGTCAATGGCGGGAAACGTGCCGAGAAGACTGTCGGCATTACCACGTTGAGTGGCAATGCCAATTCTTTGCGCAAAATTATGGTTTAATTGTAGTAAAATTGTATTTCAGAAAACAATTGTGGCTAAATACAATTTTTTTTTAGAAGTTTTTATTCTATTAGAAAGTTTGTTTGTCAGATGTATTTTACAATCTTCATTTTTGTAACAATTTATCTAGTAAATTAAGACAGTAACAAAATAATTTAAGCTGCTGTTGAATATGGTAACTAAAGTACTATTTAAAGCGAAAGACTGTAGGAACTTCTTCATTTTTTAGTCTATATGTTACAGTCATAGTGATTAATGAGCGATTATACATAATGACTAGTCATTATGGATAATAGCTAAATTCACAAGACAGTGTAATAAATTAATCACATTATCTAGTTATTATTCATAATATCGTGTCAAAGTTAGCCAAAGTAATAATACGGTCTTTATCTTAGGTTCACCCATGTTTGATCGAACAACGTTTGATATAATATTACTCAATCGAACAACGTTTAAGAAAATCATCACTTTGTATAATGTCGTTTGACATAATTTTCAGTTCGACGAATATTTATTTGCTATATCAACATTTGCGCTAATGATCAAAAGGTATAATGTTCATTTGATATCCACACTCCTGCCTAAAAAAAAACCTTTAGGTGAGGTTAGGTTTTTTTTTTTTTTTTTAATAATATCTATGTTTATTGAGGTGAAAATATTATCTTATGTTATTTTAAGTGTTAAAATAATCTTTCTGATATGTATGCTTAAGGAAAATTGAAATACAAATTTATTCTTAAACGAATATCTACTTGTTTTATCACTTTATCTAATTCTTTGAAGATATTATGTATAATAGCTAGTTAATGTGATTAATTTTGTGTGAATTATCACTTTATCCAAATTGAGTAGATATTATTCATAATGACTAGTCATTATGTATAATATCTAGATTAATCACTTTGGCTGTAACATATATACTAATATTTCACTTTAATTTCAGGGCAAATTCCTCTGGCCCGGTTTCGGCGAGAACTCCCGCGTGCTCGACTGGATCCTCCGCCGTTGCGACAACGAGCCTTGCTACACAGAGACCCCTCTCGGCTTCGTCCCCAAACAAAACGACTTAAACGTCCAAAACCTCGGCCCAATCGACATGGACACCCTCTTCAGTATCCCCAAGGACTTCTGGCTGCAAGAAGCTGATGCTATCGAGAAGTACTTCAAGGAAGAAGTAGGACAAGACTTGCCTAAAGAAATGTGGCAGGAGTTAGAAAAACTGAGGAAGAACGTACAACAATCGTAGACCAAAGATATAGCTTTAGTAATTTTATAAAAGTCCCCATAGACAAGATAGAGTTTTGAATTGGCTCTTGTATCTTGGGACAGATTATTAAGAATATAATATGTAAGTTTTGGAATGTAAAGATACTACTTATATTTCTTTTCTCGTATACAATCTTTGCAAACATTCCCTCTTCCATTTAAATTTTAATCTAGCGCTGGTCGTAAGAGAAAATTTCGAAATAAATGATGGATTCTAACGTTGAAATGAAGATTAAGGAGAAGGCTGTGTTATTTAGGTATAATTACTTGTAATAAGATAATAATATGTATATTACTTTGCAGATAATTAATTTGTATAATAACTTTGTGAGATATTTTACTTGTTAAGAGCTATAGTGCACCTTATAGGATTTATTCGTCGCCTGACTAGTTGCATAAGTGGTCAACTGACTAGTTATGCAATAAGGCAACGACTAGTTTCTTGAGACTAGTCTATTTACGAACTAGTCGGGTTTAATATATCCTATAAAGTCCAGTCGTAGTCTTTCATAAGTTCATCAAATAATTGTAAAAATATTTTTATATGTAAGTTATTTTTTAAATAAAACGTATTATTGAATGAGAAACTTTGATTTTTATTTTATAAAAGTACAAAGAACTTTTTGATTATATTTCTAAAGTGTATAAAGAACATTATTTCATATGTTTGGCTGAAAATACCCTGATGCCGTCTTGTGTGGAGGCCCGAGCGTATTTTGTTAGAAGTGCATTTACATTTAACTTTTCTGTCGCGTAACATCTGAAAAAGAAGATTAGACTTTAGTAGGAATTAAAATAATCATTGTAAGGAAGATGTAGTAAACAGTTAGGTACAACTAAATCCCAGTTAATAAAAGTTACATTTGATCCTTTTATAACGTTTAACAATTGATATTTAAAAATAGTTTTAACAATCGACATAAGACAAAAAAAAACACGTCATTGAGAACTTCATAAAATATGTAACTATAGGTATAATATGCAAGTTGTCTTGATCTTAAAATACAAGCTTTGCTTAGTTTGACACTAGATGGCGTTGTGACAAAGATGTGGAATATCTTTATTAATTCACGGGATAACTTCAAAGGAAGAAACCCGGTCCTTTTTAATGGCTTACACGGGTACACAGGTCCAACATGCAGACGCCTTGTTGAGAACTTTATTATTAATATTCATAACCAAACAGCCAGAATTAATAATGAAATAGAAACTAATCGTAAATCAAAGCTCAGAAGTACTTACTCAATATACGGAGATATCTGATCAACGGACCACTTTGGTTTCGTCTGGAATAGAATCTTGAACCGCTCGTTAATGCCCTCCGGCAGATCGCTCTCTGCGAAGCCCCATACAACTTGTGGCGTGCTGGTCTTGTCAACTAACGCTATGCCTGATAGCATTGATTCCTGGAAACAATATGATTTTTTTTTTTACATATTATTCAGCTACAGTCAACAGACATGAATTAAAACGGAGTAACTGATAGTGTGATGTCTGATAGAGGAGAATGGAAGAAAAATGCGTGTAAAATGGGATATGGGCAGGAATATGAACTAAAAGAAGTTTATACAATAAGATTTACAATGTACGAGTGTCTTCAGTCAGTAGCATAGAAATTGTTTAGTACATTTAAGTTAAACTATAAATCAGCTGTCAAAACTATTTTGTTGTCTAAAACCATAATTTGAATAGAGATGAGAAACGTAGATACAACATTTTTGGATAAGTAAATGTGTTAAAATTAAAAGGGGATCGAATTCTTAACACTTCTTGTCGCTAAATAAAAAATGATGACGTGTTTATCACTTCATAGTATAAAGCGAAGTCGCTGCAGCCACCTGTCGTACAGCACAGTCAGTACAGTATAGTCGCTGTCGCGGACATAGTCCGCTTAATCTTTACAACTACGTAACGGATTTTAAAGCGGTTTTTTAATAGATAGAGTGATTCAAGAGGCAGATTTATATGTACAATACATCAGTTCTCTGATGTTCAATCAAAATCCTACTTACATCAGTAACCATCCCTTCTGGCACAGAATCCCTCCACGCTTGCAAGAATTCAACCAAATTAAACTTGCCAGCACTTTTCAGCAGCACCCTAGCCAAGAACTTACAAACTTTATCCTCTTTATACTGATAATACTGCACACCATCTTCTAGAACCGACTCGGTAGTGTAAAAACGAAACATGGCCTCCAAAATAGAAAGAGGGACAAGTTCCTTCAAACTATCTATAGTAACTTCTTTCGATATTCTATCTAACAACCAAGAATTCTCATCTATAAGATCAAGCATATAAGACAGTACTCGAAATTCGTAATCGAAATCTAGCAGTCTGTAGAATCCATCGATCTCAATCGCTTGTATCTTTTCAAACTCCTCTAATAGCTCTGTTCTTGACGCTTGTACTTTATCAAAAATCGCATCGTAGTTTAGTAGCTTAGTCTTATCAATAGCATACTCAAGTTCTTGGCCCTGATATCTGGTAGGGTCTAACAATTTCCTCAATTTCGTTAGTCTCGGCTTACAAGGTTTTACTTCATAATAAGTGAAGAACGTATTAACAATGTCCTTGTGTTCTAGTTTCCGAGGAGGTTTTGCTCCTTCATCAGATTCAGTGGATTTGTTTAAACTGGAGTTGGATTTATCGAAGGAAGTATCGGAATCGTCCATGGAGTTGTTAGCTAGAGTTTCGTCGAGGCCTGTGGATACTGCGAATAGTAATTCTGGGACGAGGAGTAGGCTGTTGGATGTCTCAGCTTCTTTTACGTCGTAAGTCTTGTTGTTGGTGCATAGAACTACGTTTTCGTCTGGGTCTCCTGTAAAACAGAGCGGGTATTGTGTTTTAATCAGTAATTTAAACGAGATATATCCTGTCGGCTTGATGAGAAACTAAAATATTTGGTAGTTACTCAGTTGCTTAAAAGTGGCTGAGCAGTATTCGAGGAATGTTCGCAAATAATTGGGTCTAACAAATATGTGTGCGTAAGGGATCGACACATACACAAAACCCGCAACGTACTTAATCTTAACTCTATGACTACTATCTAAATAATACTCTTCAATAACCATTGTACAGATTATTATGCCTCTTCGGTCTTTTCATTTAAGTATATTTATGTATACCTTTAAACAGCAACTCATTCCCAGCTTCTATTTCCTTAAGTAGAACATCATCTAGTAACATAAGTCTCAAGTTATCATTTTGTTTCTCGGGCTCCGGAAATCTTAATACCTGTGTGATCTCAGTAAGCTCTGATTCTTGGAGTTTGGCGGTCTTTATTATTTTCCGCACCTCTTCCGGGGTACGAAATTCGCTGAAACAAAAAACAGTTCTATTTAGTTTAAAACATTAATAGAAACGCAGATGTTTAATCAAAGTTAAAGATTTAATAAATGAATGCAATCAGGATTAATAGTAAACTAGTTTGTTTTGGACAGTATTTAATTTAAAAAAAACATACTATTTTAAACATAATTTATCGTTTACTACAATAATTACGTCTATGGAAAACCGATATTTAATGCTGACAACATTATTACTCATAGTCGGTCTTTTGACCGCTTTTGACACTGACAGTTCCAATTCCATAGTTCGATTTGTATAAATTTGCTTCGTGCTATCCGAATCACGTTTTAGTTTTAGATTAGTTAAAATAGTGTTGAAAAATTAGCAAAATGTCCTTGTTCGGCGATATACTGTCCATGAATAAAAATGAAGAGAAGACCAACCAGGCGGGGGCTAGCCTATCCCCATATTTGAACTTCGATCCCCATTATATCCCGAAAATGCAGCCAGAATTTTTATACCCTGATGATAGTCACATGGCATCCACAGCAAGAAGGTCTAACGTAGCTCTCCCTATCATTGGAATGTCCTTCATGAGCGGTTCAGGTAAAGAATGATGAAATTCTTAATATAACCTCAAAACTGTTTTTGAATTTTACATAACATTTAGTAAGGACAAATACAGTAAGTAGTGCGTAAACAACGAACCTTTGATGTAAATTTTGTTATTAAAATCAGAAAAAAATCCAAGTTTATTTCATTTTACTAAGATCCTAATTCAATAAAATGTTCATAATGTTTGAATAGAGGCTTAAATATCGCAGTAAATAACAAATGATACTAATTGAATCCAGTGAGACTGTATGATAGGAAACAAGGTTATAATTTGTGTTCAATATGTAATAAAATTGAAAATTAGAATTAAAAAGTATAAAACAAAACAATTGGTCAAGGGCTCAAAGCAGTAGGACCTTTTTAGAGTTAAAATAGCTCTTGATTATATTAAAACTTTTTTGTTTTGTCAGTAAATATTAGTACATTTTCTATTTTTTCTATTTTAAATTACTTATTGATAAGTTTCAATATAAAATTTAATTTCCTGACAATATTAAATATTTTCTATTTATTATTGTTTATTTGGAAAAAACTAACTGTTGATTATTAGAGGATAACTTCAATAAATGCTAAAATGAAAGCTAAGTTTTATGATTAAAACTAGTTTCATATGATTTGAGTTGAGACTAAAGTGTCTTATTCTAATTGTATTGCATTAGTTTACATATGTGGTCACAGTATATTTTAGTAATGGTTTCTTGTATTTCTTACTAACTCTAGATAATCCTTGTATAGTGCCTAGCAAGTATGAAAAAAATAAGTTTTTTCAACAATTTATTTACACAACAGCAAAAAGTAATGCCCTGCAACTTACCAAGGAACAAATTTTTTAAATACATTAAAAATAATTCCAGGTTTGGGTGGCATGGCAGGTTTATACAAAGGTTTAAGAGCGACCACACTGGCAGGACAGACTGGCAAAGTTCGACGGACGCAGATCATCAATTATGTTATGAAGCAAGGTTGGTATTCAAATAAATATTATTCGATTGCAATACCCTAATCAAAATATTTATATGCTCCTGCTTTACACATGCATAAAGATTGCCGCTAATGTTGTATTGACTATAATAAATGTTATTCAATCAAATTATTCAGCTAATTTCTGTCTACTACTGGACATGGGCCTGAATTTAATTTAATATGTCTATATCACCCTCCTAAATTGCATTTAAATTATAAAAATAATGTACTCATGTAACTCATTCAGTATAAGGTAGTTAATTACTGAACAAAAAATATTATTTGATGATTTTGATGTCAGTGCACTTGTCCGTCATGCGCCGGTAATTCCCACTAGACCATTCTTCAACCGAAAATTAAAATACATTATTTGTATCTTTTTTTATTCACGGGTTAACTTCAAGAGAAGAAATCCGGTCCTTTTTAAAGGCTTACACGGGGACACAGGTCCAACATGCAGAGGCCTTGTTGAGAACTGTAATTTAATCTAAAATGTGATGTGGCATCTACCAAAGGCCATCACATATTATTAATTACTTGTTGTGTGTATGTTCCAGGCACAAACACGGGCTGTACTCTCGGCATTATCGCGTCGTTCTACTCGTGCATCGCGCTGGGCGTGACCTGGCTGCGCGACAAGGAGGACACGGCCAACACGTTCATCGCGGCCACCACCACCGGCATCATCTACAAGAGCACGTCCGGCCTGCGCTCCATGGGGCTGGGCGCCGCCGTCGGCCTCACGCTCGCCGGCGTCTACACACTCATCACCGACAACGACAACATATGGAGCAAAGCCAGATACAATAGATTGTGATTCAACCCGCCTATAGTTATATAAATATTTAATAGACTGTTATGTTTAGTTTTTGTTATGAACAACGCCAAAGGATCTGTCGGGTGTCCGGGACTTATTTGTGCCATGTCCCCATACCTGTTTAGATTTATGCATAGTGCTTATTTGTTATCCATAAACTGTGTTGTCAGTTGTTAAATGCTTTGTTTATTTTAGCTACTGTAAGCTATACCAAAAAAATTGTATATTAGTTAAATAAATTTCGTGTATATGTACTTGTTACATTTGATCGTTAGGTACTGTGTTACACTATAGCAAATGTTTAGGTCTATACATGATGCGCCAATAAAAATATATGTGTGTTGTAAATGGATGCTAGCATCTGGTAGTCATGGAATGGGTGGGAAAACGTGATATTGTAACGTGAGGTGACTGTATTTAAATCCGTACTTTTTAAGGCTTATTATAATAGATAATTAGAAAATCGAGAAAGATCTTTAATGATAATAACTCAAATATCTATTGTTCCAATAAATGTTAGCTTGGCATAGCGTTCAGTTTATGGATAGCACATCCCTGCATTACGCACATATTCCCGCCTTGTCGTAACAGGACGCACACATGCATAAGCGTTAATAAAACAAGTTATTTAAAAAATATGTTTATTTTATTTACGTTTTGTTACACGGTGCAGTTTGTACAATGTAGTATTTACAGTGGCGATTACGATGGGATATGTTATACTAATGGGGTCTGCGATACATAATCACGTATGAAATAAGGATTGATAGGTATACCTCCCCATAATGTGAGGTGAGTCGAGCCAATTGGATTCCAACCTTCAAACATTATACTTAAAATATACATGTTAGGTGCATTAGCGCAAATCTGTGCGAACATTCAAATACATCGGAACTTAACGTAAATATATTTGTGACTGTTTATTTAACTAAGCGTAGAATTGACACCGATATCTTGAAGAGCTAAGCATCAGCAGTTTGCAGCGATATTACGATTATTATTGTCAAAACTAACATGCATATTATCGTTATACAAAAAACAATTGTTTATACTCTGTATGACATCATCTACATGAGAAACGTATCATACGAATTTTAATTATCAGTCTGACAGCAAAAATTACTTCAAGAATTTTGCTATCACTTTGCGTTAGTTAGACACTTCATACCGCTGCCGATCCTAGCCCCATTAATCTTGTTATAGTTATTCGTTTGAACCAGTTAGCCCGACCCGACCTTGACATACGTGTGGGGGTGTGTTATGCGTACCCATCGGCGAATTCGCACGTGGATGGAACACGTTTTTAGCAAAATGGATTACTGACTGAGGACATAAATAAGATTTGCTAATTATTAGTGTCGGACACACGATACAAACTACAGAAAAGGAGATGCAGAAAATTCAACCTACTAATATTATTAACTTTAAAATATTTAGGTATGGATGGTTGTTTGTTACTATTTCACGCTTACGCTAAATCAAGTTAAGATGAAATTTTCTATGGAGTTAGCTTGCACCTTGGATTACCATTACCACATAGGCTGCTTTATAGCTGACCACGTCAGAGATGTTTTTGCAGCTATAACCGACATTCGCGAAGGCGAATTCACGAGCAACAAAAGCTAGTGAGCCACAATTTCCCATGCTATTCAAGCAACGATATACAGTATGTTATTATGATATATCCCCAGTAAGTTTCCAACATGGTGTTCTCATTAAGATGCGCGATGGGTACGGACGCACGCTTTCACTACCGTCTCATTTACATTAAAAACTCATACAATTGAGCAAACAGACCCTTCATGACAATAAAACTAGCTACATACAAAAATAAAATATACAATGGCCGCCATATTAGTCCAAGAGTTGAAATAATACATTTGGCACCCGATTAGTTAAAAATATTTGCAAATAATATGGTATCTTAAGGTTGTCTTTTTTCCTCCCTTATATTTCTTTTAACATTGTATGCTAAAAAGCTTGTTTTCTTTGTAGAAACCCGAAATAGAGCTTGTGAGTAAAGCAAGAATGGCAAAGAGGCAACGGCCATTTCAGTTTCTTAAATTTTAGCTGAAACTTAGGACTATTTTGCCACCTCTTAGTCTCACACGTGCTTAATTAGACAAGCTGTTTCAAACTTAAAAATAACGTGATTTTGCAAACAACCGCGTCGAAAACAATTCATAAATGGCCCTTATCAGAGATCAAGGTTCGCCATTTTCAATTACCCAATTATGCACATTGATTTTATTACACAACAATTTAACTTCCATAACAAGCAGGTTTAATATCGTAAAACTAAAATCTCGTAGACTAAGTATCTTAGGCTGGTTTCATACACTATGGAATTCAGAATCTGTAAGTCATATTCTTCATTTCAATCCAAGCTATTTTCAAGTTACAGGTAGGTAATACTAACCTACTTTATAGATATTTGCAATATCAAACAGACTATCAGATTCTGAATTTCATACTGTTTGACGCCGGCCTTATAAGGAATCCTTTAAGCGATAACAATTATCTTAATATTCTCTGCTTATCTACATTAACAATACAACCGTCGATTTGTTTAGCGGTTAAATAAAGTAACATATGGATGGATTTTTCGTAGATACATGAATTTACATGATATTATAAGAATACACGTTGGCTGTAGTTGCCAGTGGCTTATCAATAAAAATGTTTTTTTTTTCTGAAGCAAAAAATTGTTATTTCAATATTAACACACACTGTAAAAGAGTGAACTGCTGTGCTGACGCAATTAATGTTAAATCTCGACTTTCTGGCACTTTCGTCGTAAAAAAGGTTTAAAATAAAATTATCAAGTCGTTTTAGTATAAGGACGCTAATCTGGTAATTGACTGAGTACGTAAGTACTTATATTAAATCCATCAGAATGACAGTATAAAAATACTTCAGCTTTCAAGTACCAATACAACCTAGGCAATAAATTACGTCATAATAATTTCATTAGTTCAGTAAGAAGTAAAACATTAAATCGATTACTCATTAACCATGCTCAAATCGATACAAACGTAGCGTGCAACTTTATTTGCAGTTCATTTAGAAAAAAAATCAGTTGAATTAGAAGTTGGTTAACTTGGAACGCTGGTAACATACTACAAATTTAAGTACTACGCGTAGGTGTGAAACAAGTTTTAAACTAGGCAGATAAATATCATCAAGAAATATTTTTCAACCGTTTTCCGCGAACTATGAACTCTCTCAAATTCAAACAGTATATTTGCCGTAGTGGAAGTGAGACGTTGCTATCCAGTCTTGATAGCGTCTCGCTTTTATGCCTATCTATACTGGTACAGTAACCCATAATAGTATGGACAGTCTAGAATTCCAGATTGATTACACCTGTTTTCCCCAAAAATCTTTCAACCTTGAGGCATACTGGCACATCTGTACATCCAACTACCCACATAGCAACAAAATTTAAATTCGTGACCCGACCTTGTGAGTTCAAGTGTAGGTATCATGGCATGCCTCAATCCGATATATTCTGATTGATAAGCCGCTGGCAAACGCTCGTATTGATACAACATACACAGATAGGATATACGCACACAATATAGAGATTCTAAACATACAATCCAATAAAGTAGTATATGAAAATATATTTCAACGCGCAAGTAACACATACTTATAGATCTAGACTTAGGATTAACATTACTTTTTACAAGATTTAGGTAGACTTGGCGCAGTCGTAAGGTTCAGCCTATGTTAAAGACTTATAAATTCGGCATTGCAGTGATAAAATGGACCAAAATTTAGCTATATTTAAAAATGTAACTGTGATTATTTTAGAGACAAGAACATTGATACAATTAATAGCTGTGACGTTGCTAAACAAAAGTAACACACAAAGTATATGTCGTCTGTTGAAATAAGTATAAAATTGCGACGAATTTCAAAACATTGTTACGAATTTAAACAATTTCATTTCACACCATGCCGCCTTGATTTTGTTTAATGACACATGAGCGCAATAGAATGTACTTTCGCGCAGTTTACATCAATTTTTATAATAATGTTGAACGCAAAATTCTACCGTCGACAGCTCGTTTAAATCAATAACTTCAACGATTATCAGATATCAACTTCACTACTTTTAAGGGAAGTGAAATTTAATGTTGAAGAGGTACAACTAGAATATGGTTGCTTGTATGAATCTGACAATTAACTGGCCCTCATAGAATATCCAACAGATCGATCTTAATTCCCGTAACCAATCGTATGAAGCCAAAAAGTGTTGGACAGTATAATCAGGACATAAATACAATCATCCAATAATAATAAGGAAATAGACGTTTTACGTTTTGATTGACAAAGCAGACATAGAAGTGTTTAAAACTGATAATTTCTGGATAAAACTGGAAGTTACAAAAATCTTCCGTGAATGAGTCGACCTTGTACGCGCGCCGTATCACACGCCTTGCAAATTGGATTACAATGTTTTTACATATCGAAAAACTATCGATATTATATCGATGTTACTCGATATCATCTATAAATCGATAAATCGTCCCCAATAACATTCTCTCGAGCATTAGGATACACGTTAATATATTTAACATTTATAATTAGTTTAATTACTATTTACAACTTAATTATAATCGACGTAGTTCCATAATAATAATATCATTATCGTTATCTATTGTATAAACAAACTACGGTCGTCAGTAAGAATATTCTGAAGGTCTATGTTGGATATTAGCCTGTTTACACATGAGGCGACACAAGACTCTGATAACTGTCTATTTTGATATCTAAGCAACTACCAAGACATATCTCAAAGAGGTTGGTATATTACACGCCTTGCTTGGTGAATAAAGTCGTCGCGTATTAGGACTAATCGGGAGATTTACGTCGCCTCATGTATGAGTAGTCTTATAGGAAAAATTCAAGTTTTTTTCGCTATAATTAACCCGATGTCATTGAGTAAATTTATTAAAATGGACCTACAAATTTCTTTCTGACTACCGTACTTACTAAATAATTATATTCTCGGCAAGATCATTGAAGAGTATAAAATTTATATTATGCGGAATTATGGCTTGTATTGTACATCGAATAATTTGGTCACGGTATTACACATACGGCTTGAATGACATTTATGTTTACATACATAATAAACGATGACTACGTTAATAAAACTATTTTCAAGTGGTTTTGAGTCATTCTTGAGGAAAATGATTTATTGTAAACTAAATTTAGGCCATAAGTAGGTAATTAATCGAATAAAGAGCTTGCAACACTTGTTATTGACCTGACGAAGGTCAAAACAGTATTACATTATTATTGTAATCGAAAATCGTATTTACATAACCCAGTTATAACAAAATCAGTCATTCCCACAGGATTCCTTGTCATTAAGTAAACTACTACTAAATACAATTAACTCCTAATTAAAACTCTCAGCTAATTAATATCAGAGTATCGGTACATAACATGGAAGCATAGATTCTCAAAACAATTGGTCACAAGTTCAAGTAATAATAAACATTACAGCTTTGGCCAGAAAAAACATTACCAGTAATATGAATCTAATTAAAATCTTAATAGCAATACTGGCCAATTCGACAAAATAAACTGTACAATGTAAATAATGGACTTGATATTACAATATTACTTTAACACGACATTAGTAAACGACGTCATAAAATATCGCAATCAAACGTAATTGTTATTGTAAATGTTTCACGCAATCGTCCCCTAAAGTGGAGCTATTGCATGGTTATTACACTAGAACATTTCACATGCACACGATGGAGCGGCCGGCTACCTTCCTGTAGTGTGTCTTGCAGTCTTCGCTGCATCCTCTGAACGTGGAGGCGCAGCAGTGCAGCTGTCATGTGGTCGCGTTCAGTATACTCTTCATATCCTCGGGCAGCACACAGTTCAGGTCCTCCAAACGGCGAGCTAACAATGTCCGCGTGTTGTCAGCTACAGGAGGGTTACTTTTTAACACCTCTCTCAATTTCAGAACCATATCTACGATCTCAACCTCCTTTTTCCCAATTGACCACTTCTTTAAGTCACTCTCGGCCAATGCTTCAAGTTGCAATGCATTTAGTTTATTTGTCAAATTGCTATGTCGTTCATGGAACCAGGCTCCAAAATTAGGCGTTCGAAAGAAGTTCCTATACAGACCAATCCAGTCTCCTTTGATACCAGTGGTTAATTGAGGCCCGGACTGTTGTAGGGTAGCAAAGAAATCTTCCGGGTTGAAGGGATTTGGTACTGGAGGTGCTCGGTATGGAGATATGTTCTTCTGTAGAGGCATCAAAGATGCCATATACCTTTCTAGTGGTATCATAAAACTCTGGGTTAGTTCAAGTAAGTGACGCTTGACCATAGCTGTCTGAACCTCAGACGGACGGTCAGTTCTTATACCATTATGCAGTTTCTTTATAATTGCCTTATCTTTTTCCAAAAAAGGTTTGTATTGAGTATAAACCCCTGGAGCCGTATCCAATAGTTTAAGGTTACCAACTTTTCTTAACTTAGTTTTTATTGATGTAGCATCACCTAACTTTATGGTGTGTGGCCAATGTTGCAATGTTTTTGTAAAGAATGGATTGGTCACACCAAGTATGACACAAGGTGGGTTGAATTGCTTTCTAGTAAATTCTTTGAATTCACTGTCATGTATTGTGAAATATGGTCTGTACTCTGCAGAGTATGGTAGCGGTTGTATCAAGTAGGTAAGAGCTTGAACCAATGCTGAGCATTCTGTTGGTGAACTTGCCATCACAACAATAGGTTCTGCAGTTAAAACCAGCTCCCATAACAAATGCAAGTGTGATATTACACTAGACAGTGCATCAAACACATTAACATCCTGTATTGAAGCTAATATGTGAGGTACATTTGGAGAATGAACTTGTTTGGCTATATCAGATCGAGTTATCTTTCCGGTCTGTTGATTAGGAATGTACGACTGAAAAACAGTACCAAGCACAGGCAACAAAACATTCTGCCCGGCGTCTAGTGAAGGCCACCTGTTTATATCATGGCAGGCAGCTTCCAAACTCCTTTCTCCTTCCTCAAAATGTTTAGGAGCTATAAGTTGAATAACTTTGTAGAATAAATTGATGTAAGGTAGTCTAGTAAGTAAAATTATACTTTTCTGGAAGTAACCTCGAGGTAGAGAGGGGTCCTTGACTTGTCGAAAGTACACGAAGCCCCAATAGTGCGTGGAATCCGCCCGTAACGTCGGCACGCTGTCTTCGTTGTATATAATCTGTTGCCGCGTGAGCCCTGATCTCGAACGCAGCTTCACATGGAACTGGGTGTCTCCCATACACCCTGAATTAGAGTCAGGGAACGCTAAATAACAGATATTGCACTTTTCTTGATCACTTAATATCACACCAGGAGGATACACACTTTCCATAGCCTGTCCGAGCTCTAAGTCGAACGTTACCACACATATGCAGTGCAACCAGTCGGAAAACCTGCTCCATTTCGCTTGGAACTCCTGTTCAGCCGCGGGCATATCTCCGTCCTCGTAGTTTTGTAATCCGCAAGCCATTGTATATTTTGGTTATCGAAAACACATCCCGACAGATAAATTAGATTAGGTTTATTTATTAAACACTTTTTTTGCACCACTTTAACATACTTTGTTGCGTTATAACTAGTTGTTACACATTTTTTGTTAATGAAAACGACAAAAACAACGGAGCGTACAGAAGTCGTCCCTACAACAGCTGTTTGACTCAATATGGCTGCGGGCGCCAAAACAAAAGTTTACTATGAATTACAGAAAAAGTAACCTATAACTAAAGTGTTGGATAGAAAACTTAACAGTGTAACTTACCCATAATCCATAGTGTCTAAATTTTCACACATTATTTCGATAAATTAAATAAATTTAGAGAAAATCAGAAAAATAAGTACATTTCGAACCAAAGCTTTAATGATTACGTTTTGTTAAACGCAGCATTCCTAGCACTTAGAAACTTGTCGCATAAATTACAAAACTGTCGATTTAATAAAATCTCAAGATACAATAATAATAACATGTAATAGATAACTAGTTTATGTAACAGTAAAAAAAATAAAAGTAGGGAGATTAGCAACCTTGCAAAAATATTGTAATACCTAAAATAAATATTAAGTTCAACAGATGCATAATATTGTTCGTCTAAAGACAGTATGATCACACATTCCGAGTGTTTGTTTTTATAATATCTTTGCATTATGTAATTAGAGATATAAGTTCCTAAAGTAACATACGTTTACGAAGCATTTAGTAAATGCTTCGTTAACGTAGGTGTGTTACGTTACATCCAGACGCTGGGCAAGCCAGCCAAGTCAAACGACGAATATTTAAACTTTTTGTCAAACATGCATCCACCATCATGCTGTATGCAGACCATAACCTGATGTAAAAAAAAAATGTCAATAAATAAGAACCGACTACAAAAACAGCGGCACTATAAATTTGAAAATAATCTAAATGACAAAAGATATCAACATACCACCACAGTCTAAATATATTATACCACCTAGGTATGTACTGACTGAAGTCGATGCTAAATTAGTAGGTTGAATTATCTCCATAATTATGTATGGGGTTGTGTATAGGTAATGATACCGACTAGCTACTGTGAATCCTTGAGGAGTTTCTTCGACTGTCACTCAGCTCCATCATCAGACCTACTCAAGACTTATTAAATTGTACCTAGTGTTTAAAAATGCACTGGTCGCCCCTACATTTTTTTAAGTTTCTCTCTATTTCTCTGGTCTGCCATCATCAGACCTTGACTTCCTTATCATGAGACCGCCTGGGAAGTAGGTATACCCTATCGAACAAAACAAGAATTTTGCAAATAGGTTCAGGCGTCTTTGAGTAATCTGTGAACATACATGAAAAAAAGATGACAAATAAAGAACCTCCTCATTTTTGAAGTCGGAAACACTTAAAACTTTTAATCGGACTCATTTTTTCGACATTAATCTTTCTCATTTCCTATTATGATGCACTATTTGACGGAGTTCATTGAGCTATAACGCACACCTGTCAATATTTGGCGCTAAGTCAAATCAATAACATACTTATCACGTTTATCACGTAAACATTACGTACCTTTAATTGAGTACAGTTGTAGAATTGACGTCATTCCTTTGTGTATTTATATTATTATAATTCGGCCAATAACTCTTCACACAATAGTGATAGAAGCCAGATAACCAAAGCGCATCATTGATCCCAGTTTAAGATTGCCCCAAACTTAACAGGATTTCCATCAAACTGACTTCAAATAAAATTCTGCTTATTTTAATCAAACGGTTTTGCTGTCTCGGGGGCTTTTATAAAGCAGTATCACATATCTCTCGGTTATTAAGGCAGAAACCTTAAGCTTAAAAAACAAAACAAAAAACAATTCTATTGGCATTATATTTATTTATGTAAACGAAATACAGGCTCAATCAGGGCTACATTCAGCCAATATGACTAATGGCCCGTTACTTTATTATATTACATATTAATCACTTAATAAAGAATCACATTTTATATTTCAACTAAATACATCAAAAGTGGATTTTGGATGACGATCGAAATAATACAGGCTATCAGTACTAAATGGTCATTATTTAACGAACTCACACAACATCTGAACAGAAATATCACGGCATAAAACCTACTTCAAATTGACCTACTTAATTTCTTCCTACATGTCAACTAAGAATTTTATGTAGTGATATTTCTGTTCAGTACTGTGTCAATATTGTCACGACATTTCAATACATTGGATAAAATATACTTTGCTACCTTACGTTAAGGGCGAACATATCAGCTTTAATACATTTTGCTATCGGTACTATCCAAAGTCAATTTATATATCACTCAACAAGTTAGATATCACACGTTTGTAGTGAAGCATTCTCACTCTGTTATAGAGATGAGTAGCAACTAATCAACATTACTATATCAAAAGAATGTTCTAGAACAACAAGAATATTCTAGAGAAATGGATATTACAAAAAAACAATTGAATAACGACTTTAGTTTCTTTACCTATACAAAGACATGTTTCCTATTTTAAACTAGCCACAAATGCATTCGTATCTCTTGAGTGACTATATAAATCGACTTTTAAACCATTCTATGCTTTCTTTTGTTCAACCATCCATTGATTGTATATACGTAATGCACGCAGGTCATATTCCTTTTGTATTTATATCCACAACTTAAGTACGCCACACGTATTTTTAACTTTCATCTATTGACGCCATTACAATTTTTGGCGCGTAATTTGACAGGAATGATTGTTGAAAATAAAAATGGCGTAGCGTACTTTTGTAATGGCTATCGGGTGTGTAATGGTGCGGATAGATGTAGCGAGATTTATTAGCCCTTCTTTTTTTCGTGTAGTTGTTGAAAAATCTGGTATCGGAGTATAAGCAGACCGTAGACCTGTGACATGGCTTAACCCTCAAAGATATTGTGGTCGGGAGTTAACAGGCATCAGTAAAATAGCCGCTAACTCAAGTAACGAATGATAATAAACA
Source organism: Chrysodeixis includens (assembly GCA_941860345.1). Classification (NCBI taxonomy): domain Eukaryota; kingdom Metazoa; phylum Arthropoda; class Insecta; order Lepidoptera; family Noctuidae; genus Chrysodeixis; species Chrysodeixis includens. The sequence continues at coordinate 10,396,518 of OW796112.1, read as the reverse complement.
AACTCAAATACAGTATTCACACACCTCAATCTACATATTCATGTGACCCAAGTCCTCTGTATACTGCACATATTATTATGTTTTGCCCTTCTTAAAGTAAGCACCTTGATTGTACCTGACACCATAACAGAATTAACAGTTAAACGCCATGCGAAAAAGCGCTTTTTAATGTCCATTAAGTATTTATTTAAACCCTTTTCAGCCGAAAGTTATTTTTTTTTCATCTCGCTATATCTACCCACGTTAAAAGCTTCATCAAAAAGTTATTAAATTGACAAATTATTACTGATGTTCACGCAATGATATGACCCTGTCTAAAATAACGACACACGTAATATCAGTCTTTTACGACCAAAACAATAAACAATGTCACCAAAAAGTTTATTAAATAATTTAAAAAATAATTCAAGTTAAATTATAACATTTCTAATACTTGTATACCTTAGCAACACCAAAATTTTACTAAAAAGCATGAGACGGGAATTTCTAAGTTGTAAATAGTTATTAATATAGAAATTTTAGAATTTAGAGAAAACGGTTATCAGGTTTTAGTAACATTTTAATGTCTATTTAAATAAAAAATTATATGATGAACACGCACCAATTTTCGATTGACAGACATTCCGAAATCATACACCTATGTATAATTATAAATCATAATATTGAAATTATGTACTTTATATATTTTGCTATAAATATCCTCTTCGAATAATGTAAAAATAAATACTGTTCATCTATTTTTTATATATTTTAATACTTTTCTATGAAGTGTACTGATTTCGGAACATCTACATTTCGCAAAAATAAAAATAAAAAATCTACTTAAAGTTACCGCGAATTAAGATCGTTAGACAGACACAAATTATAATCTGTGCATAAAACATTTAAAATAGTTACAAAAAGTGCTAAATTAATAATCAAAGTGTAAAGGTTTTTACACAATATAAGTAAAATAATTATAATTCATTGATAGATAGTAAAGGATTAAAATATCATATTTAATTGCACAGATTGAATATAGAATGAGGTTGTTTAAATTTAAGTTATTCCGGCGTTATTGTTTATGGTTTAAAAAAGTTAATGATCGTCTATTATCTATAATACTTAAAAGAAAACATTAGTTATATTTAGGTTACATTGTGCCATTTTACCATTCGGTGGAGGGCTGTATAACGCCTTGTAGTTATTAATTATTAAACTACAACGCCTAAATAACCTAAATTACAGGTCAACATACAAAAATCACATAATATACTGTATTGACGTAAAATGTTGCTGGATTTTGAACTCTAAAGCAAAGGGGTGGAAATATCTATAATCTCATATATTTCATTTATATCCAGGTAATTCATGTAAATCGAAAAAAATATTACCATCATAATTTTTAAATAACTTCTGCACTAATAATACTAAAAGAAAAAAAAGATACATTTTTACATCAATACAGTAAGTGAATGTACGTAATGACCGATTGAACTTCAGAACGAGTGAACTTAACGACCGAATGCTTTTAAGTAATCGATCACAACTTTTCAAAGTTTAGCGAATGGGAATGTTAAGTAGTGTGTAGTGCCGTTTCATATATGTTAAATTATAATGCAAAAATCTTCAATTATAATCTTTATAGATAATCACAGTGACTTCTACGGTGTTTAAAAATAATACAGAACAGAAATATATCTTGATTTAACACAAAAAAGTCACTGTGAGTAAACTAATCATCAGAAAAAAAAAATATATTTATAAAACTTCACCCAGAGCAACGATATACGAATATGGACTTTACTGCTTTGACTTAAGAACAGAAATCGAATGTTAATCAAATAAGTACTTTACCGTGTCGGCCACAAGTTCTGAAGTCCCAAGCCTCATGAAAACGAAGGTATGAGCATTATTATATAGGAACAAACTGCTTGTAAAGCCGATCGAGCCATCGCTCATGCTAACTGCATATCTACACGCTTCCAAACCGGACAGATGTATTCAGCGTATTTGTTACGTAGCGTGTTACACGTAGCACTCGCGTAGACTGTTACTCGTATCTCCTTACGTAGCGTGTCGCGTAGCACGTTACGTAGCTCGCTACGACACTTGTTACACGACGTGCTCGCGTAGCGTGTTACACGAAGCACTTGTGTAGATTGCTACTCGTAGCGAGTTACGACGTAGCATGTTACTATATCAAAGAGGTAGGGTATGTCATTAATACTATGGAATAGGGAATTATTGCCTTATTGGTCTCTGTAACAGTTTAACTAGTCAGTGAGAGAAATGTATACAATTGGCGGTACATTGCTGGGTCGTATTGCTATAGTATCGTAAGAGATCGAACAATACCGGCAAACACCGCAATTTTATCAATACTCCTCTCACTGCTAATCATTCATTTTGTAAAATATCCTTGTTGACAAAGTTCTGAGGTAACTACAAATATTTGTATGTAATATGGCAACACAATTGTCTATGGCAACTTCATAACAAGGTTAAACATCAAAAAAGTCTTTAATAGAATGTAACACGCAACTACGTAAACAAATAAGCTTGTATATAAATACATCTGTGGTAAATAAAAAAATCTAATACAACCACAGTTTACTGCCACGTCGCACTTGTGTTACCGACATTCGTGTTAGGTTGCGCGAACGCGTTCGGAAAACTTTGCCCTAAGTTCAGACTGTTAAACTGTTGCGCGAGCGGTTGCTGCGGCTGGTTGAAGAACTGGTTGCTCTGGAAGGGCTGACTCTGCAACGGTTGCTGTACCTGCCCGCCGAACGGTTGCTGAAACTGGTTGTTTATCGGGAACTGTTGGAATTGCATGCCGTTTTGTACGGGCATTGAATTGAAGTTCTGTTGGTAGACGTTGCCGAAGGGGTACGCGGGTTGTACGGGTTGCGGTTGCGGGTTGAATTGGTTCACTAAGTTGGTTGACGGGGTCTGACTGTATAACGCTAATATACTGTCCTTCGTTAACTTTGACTTTTCCTTCTCCGTGGGTGCGGCTTGTTTGAAGAAGTTTTCTTCCTCAGTTTTCAGGTCTGGTTTCAAGTCTTCTGGTTTGGGTTCGGCTGGTTTTTCTTGTGGGGCTGAGAAGAAGCTTGAGAAGATGTCGTCGTTGGCTGGTTTCGGGTCTGGCTTGGAGGTTGTGTCTAGACCGAGGAGGTCTGCGGACCCGTTGGTCTTGCCGAGGTCGGGCTGCGCTGTGGGCGGCGTGGACCGGCCAAGCTTCGGACTGACTGATGACTTTGGCTTTGGCAGACTTGGAATGACGTCAGATTTCTGTAAATTTTTATGTTGATTGTTAGTATTTTTTTAGGGTGATGTGTAGTAAATAAATGATTTGAATGTTGCTTATGTCTATAAAACACGTACAGATCACTTTCCCTGTCAAGATCGTCCTTATGCGATTTGTCAGTAATTGATACATTTTGTTTTGGTCAGTACCAGGCTGGTGAAATCCGACACTTCTTATCTTTAAATTCTTTTGATATATCTAATTTTAAGCTAGCTAGATGAAGCAAAAAATATCGGGCTTTTACTTCCTGTATCTACATTTAAATTGTTTTGTAGGTGGTTTGTTTGAGATGAACTTAGTTAGCTTGAGCCTTCGCTTGTACTATGCTTATACAGGGTGTGTATATACGTACGTTGTATTTCTTATCACTGGTGGTGGGCGCCGGTAGGGGCCCTAACCCTGAGCTGGTAGATTTCTTTTTCCGTTTCTGTCTCTCTATTTCTTCGTCGATCTCTTTATCCCTGTAATTGATGAACATTATAATTAAATTAAATAATAAATTACAATAATAAACATATTTGCATCTATCGTATTGTTCATTCTAAAATATTGTCTCCAGCTACATTTGCAAAGCCGTGCGTCTTGTACTGTATCAATTTTGTTAAATAAAAAGTTACGGCTTTCTGCTAAGGAAGCAAATATTATATTTTTTAATATTATGTAAACTTTTTTCTTGTTGTATTTTCTTGCCTAGAATCGGTATCTTAAAAGTTAAATAGAATCACGGTTTGTTGCGGTTGTATGTCAAAAAGTATATTCAGTAAATATATGTAGTAAAACTAGCAGCTGCCCGCAACTTTGCTAGCGCTAATGTCGGTTGTAACTGCAAAAATATTACCCACCTCTGACGCATTTAGTTAAAAAGTAGACTATGTGTTGATCCAGGGTGTCAGCTAACTCCATACCAATTCAAATTTTATCCAAAAGGTTTAGCTATTTAAGAGTGAAAGTTTAACAAACATCCATCCATACTTACAAACTTTTTCTTTTATAATATTAGTTTAGTTCTCGACAAGGCCTGCTAGAAAACCCTTTTAATAGGCCTTGAGAACTTAAAAATGTGATGGGGCATCTACCAAGGGCCATCCACCCCTGCTCTATGGAAGAACAGACATGGACGGCCCAGGGTTATTATTATTACACATTATTTGATTAGTTTTGTATACTCACCAGTTAACCTTAGGCAGTGCTGGTGGCACCCACTCTTTAGCGATATACTTCTTCTGCTCGTACTTGGCGCGGATGAACGCCTCGAGCGAGGAGTCGTTCTGCGGGCGTCGGAACGAGTCCGGCAGGTTCGCCTCGTACACCGCACGGGCGCGGGAGTTACCCATCTGTTGGAGAGATACCTGGAAACATACGAGAGTATATTATAATTCTTATGTAGTATTCAGTAATTTTGGGTTTCGTTTTTTTAGGTAACACATTTTTTCTTTAATATTTTTAACATTCAAAATCTGCTGCGGATTAAATATAAATAATACAAATTCAAACCTCAATCCTTAAAATTATATATTGGATATAATAAATTTTGCCTATGTTCTTAATAGTTGTAAAATGTTGTGGCTGTTTATTTCTCTTTCCACGATAAAGAATAGTAAATCAAAGGATTATTGTTGTTACTGGTTTACGATGTCAAAAACAAAATAGTAGATGTTGATAATTCGCATAAGAAAGAAATGTTCATAAGATGTGATTGGCGCCGATTCTTATCCAAGAGTTTACGTTTATGTATTTTCCAAGCATTAATGACAAAAGGATTTTTAAATAGCACTAAACAGTGGTTTGAGACAAAGTATAATAATAAAATATAAGCTCTACGGTTTGGAAATAAAATGTACTATATTAAATACATAGGCAATCGCTCCATATTAATTATAGTCTAAGGACTAGAAACGACCTCAATATACCTTGGAAAAAGGTTAGTCAATAAATTATAATTACAGACACAAGGTACAGCATACTAACGACATATTAACATGTTCCCAGTGTAGGCAGCAGTGCGTTAATGTGTGTCCAATAGACATATTATACGCAAATCTTGAGAGCGAGGTCTCAATCGCTAGCCAGGTCAATGAAGCGACAAGGCTATTAATATCAACAATTACTGCTTTTTGTGAATCTCCTACTTAAGGAAATAGGAAGAAGATTGTTACAGTGCTAAAGGTCATTATTACTATGTATCGAAGGTATATTTCTATTTTTAAGTACTTAAAAGCAGAAAAAAATCTCGTATTATCTGTCTGTTATGGTTTTATAGCTTAAAAACACCACCAATAATGATAAAATGTTGTTTAAACTAAACTAAAACTCCAAGAACTACCATAAGAAAAAATGCTTTTTGCTTTGAAATCCAAAATTAGCGTACTAAACCGTTAGCACTAAAACTTTTAAGCTTGTTAACTATTAATATAAAAGTAAGCTCAATTATTTAAATACCAACTATACATTACCCTTTAAACGTACAACAAAAATTGGGCATGCCTAAAAATACTTGAACCATTAGCGTCTGGAAATAAAGTCCAAACGCTTAGGTTTAATTTAAGGCTATGGTCGTCCATAAATAGGAAGGTGCTGGACACGAATGTGGATGGATATAAGGGAAGAAGACAACCAAAGAAACGATGGATGGATTGTCTGCGAAGAGTGTTGCTTGCGAGATTACGTCAGATAGGAACGTGTAGAAGAAGAAGACCATAATAATAATAGGGGATAAGGGCAGAGGAATGAAAATGATAGTTGCCTATAATTGCTAAGGGCTATCTACATAAGCATGTCCATTTCGAAGCGCTGTGCTTTCTGTTTACCCTGCATCCCTACACGTATATTGATGTGATCGCTTTGCCGCGTCGACGCCAACGTGTAATTGTATAGTACGCACTACGCAACGTATAGCGTGAAGATGTAGGCGTTCTATAGCGTTCATATTAGAACATGTTTCTAGTAAATAATTGACGCTGGCCGTAGTAACATAGTAGTAAATATGCTAGCCCCTTATTGCTCCCAGTCACGCGAGCTGCCATACAACACCGCGCTGGTGATTTAGGGGGTCCTTACTCCCCCACTTGGTATTTATTAAGTCCAAATTGTTTCTTGAATGGATAGACTAAAATAGCATTGAAGTTTTGGGAAATTAGCTTGAATTTTTTGTAAAGTAAAATCCAATTTAGCTGCCAAGGTTAGGGATAAATGGTATTTTAATAAAACAATTACTTTTAGCCACAATTTCCCAGTATATGGTGGAAAATTACAAGCCAGTTACAGTCTCATAAATAAAAAATAACACACTATCAGATTTAAACATCTACGTGTTTTCGACTATAACTACCTATATTTTTGTCATGGTATTCCTTATTTCGAGAACACAATTCAGAAAATACAGGTGTTTAATAAAAAAAGCACTCGGTAAATTAGGATTTACCGGTTTAGGCAAGGAAAGGCTCAAGGAGTTTTAACTATGGCACATATTTCCAAGGATTTCCTAAAAACTTTATCTACTATGGGTTTTGCAACGAGTTTTAATTAAGCAGGTTTTCCCGATTTTTATGTTTCGGTCAAATATATGGTTCTTTATTTAAAATAGCATTATTGCAATTGTGTACGACGTGTAGTGCCCTGTCACGCTTCTACAACTACAATAACATTATTTTAAGGAGTGACGATTAAGCTAACAGTACTTACTTAAACTTACATCAAACTAATAGTATTTAGGGGTTTTTCTGCAACTTATTAAAATTAAATATTGCTTGTGAATTTTTCAGATTTCAGTTTAGGAACTAGTATCAACAATGTTTATAGACTGCTCACAATTGCTCAATGTGCCCAGCTGTAGTAAAGGGGTTTTTAGAGACTAATCATTGAGTAAAAATTAAATGTTCTTGCAAAAGTATTTGAGCTAACACAAGGTTACTTACAACTTACTTAAACGGTATAACGGTTTACTCACGCGTATTTATCGGGATAGCCCGACTAGTTTCGGACCCAACCGGAGTCCTTAATCATGAGCTGACGCGGCGGCTAATCGTGACCCCGCCATTATAACGTTTAAGTATGAATCATCCTCACGAAAGTTATTATAGGACTACTCACAACTTGTTCAGGCGTCCAGGAGTCGAGGTTGACACTCTTCACCTTGGAGATGTGCACGCCCAGGTTCCGGTGGATGCCGGCGCAGCGGATGCACAGGAATATGCCCAGATTCCATGACGCCCAACGAGGACCTGCAAACAGGTTGAATATAAAATTTACATCGCCATATGATATCTTTTGGAACGACTCCTTTTCGACAAGTGACTTTGACATATCAGTTTAATACATTTGGGAGATTCGTTAGCTTTTGCGCTTGAAGAAATGTAAATTGTTTATGCTGCCAAAAATGTGTCAGCTTAGGTTGGAAATTGGTATTTTTTTTTATCTACAAAAGCAATTCAGAACTAGTAACTTATATTTCTATGTCTATTGTCACAATGTTACAATAGACGAGATATTTCCAATAAATATGTGGTACATTGTCTTTTAACGAAAACATTACTTATATTTAAAATCAGTTTTAAAATCAAAATGCCATTTATTATACTGCAAATATTAATATGAAAACAATAGTCTATTTCGAGTAATAAATAAATACCAGTTATGTATTTAGCATTGACATTCCAAATTATGAACAATCAGCAGGAAAACTTAATTGTTTACATCCCGTACCTTATTTATAATTATTGCAAGGTTATTGTTAATTATATTATAATTTTGTGAACTTTATACGTATAATTTTAGCGATTAGGGTCAATTCATACTGTGAAGAGGCGCGAATTCGTTTGCCTATTTTTTTAGAAGTTTCTGTGCCGACAAAATGTAGTTGCCTTTGCAATACGATCTTTACGTCAATCTATTTAAGGTACATTTTTGATGCACACATTGGTTTAGCTACAGATATATTCGGAGTATGTATAGTGTTTACGTCTGTCAAGGGCCTACCGCGTCTGTCGTGGATTTCAAAAACGGTCCTATACATCTTCATACATACTGAAGAATCAGCCACAAACGTGAATCGCAATGCACTGAAAAGTGTATTTTTCGAGCAAAATTGTTCTATATTGTTTCAGTGTTAAGAATTGGCCCTTATTTAGATTTTCCTAACATCGCATCTATCTGCCGCTTAAGGTATAACGTCTTAGAGCATGAATAACAAAATAATAGCTTTAATAATTATCATCTATTATCTAGTACTATCAATCAAGTAATCTATGTAGTATATTAATTATCTACGTGTCTAAATACGTCACGTGTGACGTTGTTTACCCGTTGCGTGTATTTTAATGTCGATTCGCGGAAATAATTGTTGTTATTGACGTCGTATTTTGTGAGTTAATGGATGATATTTGGTGTTTAAAACTAGGACAGACCCAAATATTGTTACTACTACTTCTGAAAGTAACTATTGCAGTTGTGGAAGAGAGACGCCGCTCTACGCTGTGTAGTGTGCGATCTTCCTCCCTATAACTTTAACCCCTGGTTTCTCAAACGCTGATCAACACAATAAAAAATCGTCTTTCGAATCTCACGTTGAGCTGTGATTGGTTATAAGCTTCATGGTCAACCAATCACAGGTGTGATCAGTTGATTTGACAGCAGATTATTTATCAGCCTTTAAAAAATCGGGGGTAAGTGTATCCAGTATACAGTGTGGATGCGAGACAGCGCAATAGATACACGACCGGTGTAGAGCGGCATCTCTTTTTAACAACTGCAGCGTCTTACTTTGGGAAATAGAAAAAACCCCTTCAGTCGAGATTAGGAAGCGGAAATTTCACGAGTAGAATCCAGTACCATACAAACGTACACTGTTACAATTATACATTCTATGCATATTCCATGATAAGGTATCGGCGTGTATGATAAAAATATCATTTCTATTAGCAGATTACGTGTGTTGGACATGTGCCATTAAAAGCTGCTAGATAATGCGTGGTACTGGAGAATTACTTATGGACTTCACCTGTTAAATAAATACTTTATAATTTATACTTCTTTCGTTTGGGGTATTTGAAGCTAGATTTTTGAGGGTTATATTACTATATACATAGTATAAAACAAAGTTGCTGTCGCTGTCTGTCTGTTCATTTAAATCTTTAAACTAAGGCAATGGATATTGAAGTGGTTTTTTTAATAGAGTGATTCAAGAGGAAGGATTATATGTATCAGTATTTCACACGGTTTGTGTAAATGGCATTCACCATCCTAGAATGTTCAAACTAGGAGACTGTGAAAGAAGATTTTTTTAATTCTTTAATAAATTAAAGATAATTCAACATTACACCTGTTTCTACAGAAACTAACCAGCTCTCTGATACCTGATTCTTCTATACAATACTAAGCCACGGTATTTGTGTGCCATAGTCTATAGACTATGGCACACAAATACCGTGGCTTAGTTACCGTTACCGTTATACCGTTAAAAGCGAGAAAACAATAGTCAGCAGAGAAAATACAACAATTCTCCCAACAAAACAAGCATAGGTCAGCTTCTCTTTTATAAATGCATGCATGCACAATGGTCTTAGACCTTATTAGACATGTACAATGCACATTATGCTTATAACAATCATAATACATACAAACATACAAGCAGGAATGTCCACTGATTACAATACCACATGACACAGAAGATATGACATAATGTTGCCGAGACATGTACAAATATTTTGATAGATTACAATTAGTAATTAGATCATGGTTTGGGCTGTTTGGTGCACATGTTGTGTGTTGCTAGCTGTCACATAATAGAAATGATGACACCTTTTTTATGCCTATCATGTAGTTTAGTAGTAGTAGTTTATAAGTAATGTTGGATTAGTATTTCATCTTTTTTGCCACAAACACAAATTGACCAAATTACAGTTGATTAATCTTACATCTGATAACTCTTTTATTGACATTATGCAAATGTGTTGAGTCACAAGCCCCCTTCTCTTAAACTTTAAAGCAGCTTAACTTTGTAATTTGTTATTGTGCAGATAAATGTAAAAATATGTGTCTAATATTTTTTAATTACCTACCTGAAAGACTAATCAGATTTTCACTTTTTATTCCTTGTCATCATTCCTATTAGTGTATTTGTGGAATTAACATAAAAAATTATATTGACTTTAAATAAAGCATAGGCTTCTATGCATATACACCGTGACTTTTAGGTCGTTTTAAAAAAGCAGCCCAGTTCATGTATCCAATGACTAGTAAACGTTTATAATAAAAAAATATGTTTTTTTTAAGATTTGAATGAATAAAAATATTATTCATTATTATGACACAAGGCAGTTTTACGAACACTCTGTAGTGAGCGCGGTCCGAACCTTGTGCCAAAGGGGCCGCGCGGGCGGCGCGGCGGCGTCTTATCACAGGTCATTCACCTTAGCGTAAAACAGCTGTCTTACTATTGCAATCATAATGTTCGCAGTAAGTATGTAGCATGTATCTTCAACAGTTTGATACGTAAACATTTTTAACAGGATGTTTCATATTTCCAATGTATTATTTATTTTTTTCATGCATATTATTTTAATTAATGATAAAAAAATTATATTCGCGCCTAGAGGTATTTTATGACGGATACATTGTGTGGACGACTTTTTTAAAACGACCTAAAAATCACGGTGTATAGAGATGGTTTGAGCATTGATCACCATGCTAGCTTACAGCATATTGGTGACTTCAAATTTATATTTATTGATATTTTAAACTTAATTTTTAATACAATATATGAGTATTTTATTGGCCGAAAGACTGTCACAGCTTTTAAAATAGATTATACTAGAAGTTATACACCACTCAGGATATTAAAATGTAATCTTTTGTATAAGTATTGATAAAGCTAGTAGGACTACAATCATAGTTAAATATTTATGACAGTAAGTAAAGAATAAAGGGAAAAGCCACAAAAAGATGATATCATAGCTTGTTAGATAAATAGCCTGATCACTTGATTAAATACAAATATTGATTATTTACTTTTTAATGAGTCCATACCTCACAATAATTCCATAGAATTTAATTGCTTGAAAGACACTCTAAAAAGTTACTTGTTAGTGTTTTTGGTTAGTAAAATAATATATAAATATGAACTTAAATTGTTCTTAAATAAATAAATTACATTTATAGTCTGTTCTTCACACAAATCTACCAACATTCATAAATCATAAATATTGAATGTGTAAAACATAATTTATACTACTTTGACTTTTATTTAAAATGTGATTATTTCAGCTGAGGTAGGTACCTACTATGGTTTAAGATAAAACTTGAACAATGAATGACATTGCTGATACAAGCCATAAAACACAAAGAAAATATGTATACTTGGATGACTTGTAAGTAATTAATAAACATAAATATATGATGATATTTTGAGGGTTTACACCTTTTTTATAGCTATTGTCATTTATTTGTATAAGGCTATCACAGTGCATTGAAAGGAGTATTCTTTGGAATGCTTCTAAAGAGGTTTAATATAAGAGGTCTGATTTAATTTATCTGATTTCAGCAGCTGTTTGGTCTCAATAATTTATTATTTAGAGCATTACAGTTAGCCATTCAACCAAAAAGGTATTTATCAATTATTTCACACATTCGTGATTCAATGTTAGATATTCTACAAAGAATGTGAAAGCACAGAAGCAAAGAAAATGTTCAAAGAAGTAGAAAATTGCTCTGAGATAACGTGAGTCATTTGAATAATTTCGTTGTTAAAAATTGAGTTCAAGGACCTCAATAACATTCACGAAATTTACGTAAGCTATGAGGACACTGTTACGAAACTATTTCACATTCAACTTACAGATTTATTCGTAAGGAAACAAGGAATTATGTACACTCCAAAAAAAGAAAAAATCCGCGTACCTTTAGCATCGCAGTCAACACAATATTTATTGTCCTCATCCTTCAACATCTGCATCAAAATGTTCTGACATCTGTCCTGGATCTGTTTGGCTCGATCTTTTTCACTTTTAGAAGACATTTCTCTGTAATATTATTAGCAAACGATATCAAATTCAATGAAAATGGGTGGAATGCTTGTTTGTTGAAGGAAAGAGAAACCATAGAGCTATGTGACAGCGGGGTTGATGAGTTGTGTTGTCATGGTTGTCATTCTACTCTTTGATTTTTGACAAGTCTGAAGAACTTTTATCATTAAAAACTCAAATTACCGAATCCTCAAGTCACAAAAACAGAATACCATGATGGTAATTTTCTTCAATTTATGAATTTACTTAACAAAAACTTGATGTGCAGCAAAACAATAAGAGCTTTACAAAACTAAGTAGTTCAGAACCGAAAAACTTATGCGTTTAATGAAACGTTCCTGTCAAACATTTTTCTGTGCTGTCAGCTGTCGTAAATGTCAACAGAAGCCACTTGTCAAAAACGCAATTTTGCTTTGTTTTGAAATAAATTACACTTTTTCTTTGGGTAATTAGAAAAGTATTGCAAATCACGTTCAATAAGTAATTCTGTCAATTACAAGGAGTGTAACGTTTGTGTTCATTACAAGACTAGGACTATCCACCATAGTGACATTAATAAATTTAGTGTGTAATTTAGAAGGATATGTGTTAAACGCAATATCTGTTTAGTTTTATTATTACACAATGGGGAATCAGCTGGTTGGTGTTGCTCCATCACAGATCTATCCTGTCGAACACTACCTGAGTGATCATGTGGACTTATCATTCGACCAGAGGTGAGTTATTAACGATGTATGTCAGTTCATAAATTGATAAGAATATATCCAATACAACAATCTTAATTTATTCAACTTTGTTTTTGTACGTAATTATCTTTATTTAGACAGTCGTTTAATTATTTTTAGAATTCTAGTATTATAAGTAAGTAGTCTTCAAAAGGTTTTGATTTTTTGATTACAAATCCTCATTGTATTTTTACAATGATTTAACACAACTTTTTCAATCTTTATTAAATCTTGATAAAGTCATCAAGTTAACCAAAACATGAGTAACTCTATTAATAATATAGGTATCAAGATTAGATAAAAAAGTTAAAGACAACACAATGTCAGACTTTGTGGTTTGGCTTGTCACAGAAATACAATACACTTTATAAGGACACTAGTGACACTGGTGTATTTAAATACACTTAAACCTTCCTCTTGAATCATTCTATCTATTAAAATAAACCACTTAAAGAAAGAAAGAAAATAACTTTTATAAATAACTAAAATAACTTTATAAATCTGTTGTGTAGTTTTAAAGCTTTAAGGGAGTAGACAGACAGACAGACAGCGACAGCAAATTTGTTGAGTGATTCAAAGGGAAATTTTATATGTTTTAATACACCAGTATTTCACCCGTGCGAAACTGGAACATGTCACAAGTTTAAGTATAAAAAACGTACATCACAACTTAAATGCAATTTTTTTCCGTATTTTAGCCTTGGTTCAACACGGTTCCTCAAAGTAGCAAGAGCCAGGTCCCGGGAAGGGCTTGTAGTTGTAAAGGTGTTTGCGGTACATGACCCTTCATTACCTCTAGCGGAACATAAGGAGCGCATATTGAAGATCAAAGAACAGCTAGCTTCTGCCTTCAACTGTTTACCGTTTCAAAGGGTTATTGTAAGTTACTATGAAATTATGATTGGTAATGTATTTTTATAAATCATTTATTTAATTTAGATGTAATTTGTGTCACTAAATTATGATGATGATTTTGATCACTAAATTCATTATGCGCTAAGAAAAATGTGTAAAGTGGATATGCAAAACTTCTCTGAGCCCTACTCGAAGTTTTTTTAGATACAGGGGCATGTCTATGACTTCATAAAATATTAATTTAGAAAGAATAGCATGATGTCACATATACATAAAGGTTGTTATCCCTAACGTAGCCTATTCGCCGCAGGGCCGCAGGTAACACCCATGCGGAGCTAGTAATTAATAAGATAATAGTTTTTAATTCGCCTACAAATTATTAATGTCATTGTTTGTCTATCCCTTTCCCAGCTAACAGACAAAGCCGGTCTATTAATGCGAGAGTACTGTAAATGCAGCGTGTACGACCGCATGTCGACGCGCCCGTTCCTCACTGTGCTGGAGAAGAAGTGGATCACCTTCCAAGTGTTATACGCTCTGCATCGCATGCACAAGCTTGGTATATGCCATGGAGATATTAAAGTAAGTATAAAATACAATACTATATACAGTAGATACATGACAAGAGATTATTGTTTGTTAATCAATCAACATTTGTTTTGAGCATTGTGAAAGTTAAACATAGCATTTTAAAGATACTTCAATGGAAATCTTGTGTGACGTCACTACTTGCTACAATTTATGACACGCAGTTACGTCACCAGCCCCCACTACTGAACTTTTAAGTACTATCAATTTGAATTGTTTACTAAAAGAGAAAAATACGTCTATTTCTTTTTTATGTTCCACGACTTTCACACAAAACCATCTAGTCTCAAAATAAGCAAAGCTTGTATTATGAGTATTAGACAACTGATAAACATACTTACACCCAGACAGCAGGAAAATGATCACACTCATCACAAAGACATTTGTCCAGGGTGGGGATCGAACCCACGACCTCCCTTTATTATACCTATAACTACGGACTAACAGATAACTCAGTCAACATTATCGTTCCACTTTTTCCACCTCAACCTCCTTTTCAATTTATCTCCAGTTAGAGAACATAATGGTGACTTCCTGGCTGTGGGTCCTCCTCACGGACATCGCGTCCTTCAAGCCGACCTTCCTCCCGGACGACAACCCGGCAGACTTCAGCTACTTCTTCGACACCTCCCGGAGGAGGCTGTGCTACGTCGCCCCGGAGAGATTTGTCAGAGCCCCCGACCCGCATAACAGGCCTGCGGTAAGGGTTCATTTTATACTAGCTTAGAATTGGAACGTTAATATAAAGTTTTCGTTGTAAATTCATCTCTAAGTCAAGTGCGTAAGGTTCATATTGCCTTAAAGCGGAATAAGATACGCTTGTAATCTTGTTACTGTGCAGGACATTTATAAGTCCCATGTTCATTCACATTGGAAAATACTTAATATATTTATATTGTATTTTGTTACAGGGTGACGACAAAATGGGTGGCCTACTTCTAAGTGAATCACCCTGTAAAGTTGGAGAATTAGTGCCGAGTATGGATATATTCTCAGCAGGGTAAGTGAATGGAAAATACTACAATATTTATTAGTAAAAGAAAGACACTCGAAAGTATATTTTAGAAAATTAGATATTTATAATTATTGGCCTCGATGATCAATCGTTCAAACACTTAGTAGCCGGTTTTAAAAGTTTGTTTTCGAAAATCATAAAAATATCGCGATTATTGGCGTTTTTGACTTCAAAAAGGAGAAGGTTCTCAATTATTCATAATCTTTTGTTTTTTCAACAACAACAGTCTTTGAGATATGACAGTAGATCTGCCGAACTCGTTTCTGTCTGATACCTTCACCTATAAGCTCTCAAAAGTAGCCCTAAATCATCGGCCTTCATCTATAAGGACTCTACCGTCAAAACTAGCCTTAAAATAAATCAATTCTTCGTGTAACCCAGCTGTGCCCTCCTTGAGCTCTGGAACGACGGCACTCCCGCGCTAGACCTGCCGGGGCTCCTCGCGTACCGCAACGGAGAGGACAGGCCCTCCACCATGACGCTGTCCACGGAGGATGACCAGCTCAAGCTCTTACTGCACTCCATGACTGAGAGGAACCCTCGGGACAGGCGCTCTGCTGAACTGTATCTGGATGAGGCTAGGGGCAAGTGAGTGGAAAGGATTTTTTTGCATTCATCATCTTCCTGCCCTTACCCCATTTTACTTAGGTTTGGCACAACACGTTTTTTGCATTCCTCGCCGTGAAAAACGCCTTAATACTGTGCCCACGAAAAGGACAATTTTATTAAAAGCGTGTTACACAAAGCATCGGGAGTATTTAAAACACATGCCTGTTATTGCAGTTCTTGTAAGCCAGAACCTACCACCATCTTTTAAGGCAATATTTTGTGGTTGTGAGAGAGGGATACTGTCTGAAAGATATATACATAGATTATTCTTTATTGCACAGTACATAAGAAACAGATTTGACAAACGTAAAAGTTACATGGTTCCACATTGGGCGACCTTATCGCTTCCACTATAATTTTATTTTATGGGCGGTGGGACGAGGCGGTTTATTGGCTGAGTGTCGTAGATTTACCCAAGTCTCCACGTCCTCTATAGATTAGATATTGAATTCTAATTAATCTAAAATATTCCTTATTACATTTTGATCTATAAATCTAAATTCGCTTAATATACATATATCTTGTTCCAGGCTATTCCCGGAATACTTCTACTCTTTCCTCCAGTCCTACATGCTGATATTCTCCGCCCAACCCATCCTACCGCCCGACGAAAAGATCCTACGCATCCACCAAGACATAAAGAACATCATCAAGATATTCACACAACCCTCCGATGCTAAAAACTACCAGGATCTGGTCGAAGAGACCACGGAGAAACAGAACATAGACAATATCGACAAATTGAAAGATAAATTTAAAGTCTTAAACATTAATACGACGGATTTCGATGAGGAAGACCGAGCACCTGAAAGAAAGGATCTGGGACCGGATAGTGAAGGGTTGATACTCATTACGTCATTGGTGACGTCATGTATAAGAGGGCTGCATCATTGCACGTCGAAGTTGTATAGTTTGGAGATTCTGCAGTTGTTGTGCGAGAATTCTAGTTCGGAAACTATTTTGGATCGAATTTTGCCTTATATTGTAAGTATAATGCCACGTGTTAAGAGATATCGAAAGCATATGTATGGAAACTAAAGACTTAAAAAAGCAATAGTCAATATCGAAAAAAATATAGCTCGTTTCTATCAAAAAATTCAGCCAAAACTTTAGCCCATATCTCTGTTTGAAATTTATCTCGATTTAATGTTCAATCATTTATGCACTATACATGAATGATCGAACATTAAATCATAAAATATCGGAGATACCGCCAAAGATTTTTAAATATATTCCCGGTTGTTAAAAAGTATTTTTCTGTATCTATCTTGAAGAATATTATTAATTTACTTCAAACCTATCACATTTCGCCAGATCCACCTCTCCCACGACAGCGTGTCCCGTGTCCGCGCGCGCGCAGTGTCGACATGCGCGCGCGCAGTGGCTCTCGTGCGCGCGTTACCCAACGCGGACTGCAACGTGTTCCCCGAGTACATCCTGCCGGAGCTAGCACCGCGAGCCACTGACCCCTCCGTGCCTGTCAGGATCGCATACGCTAATAATATCGGTAAGTTATGATGATTGTATTATTTTTTTTATTTATTTATTTAATTCAGGCAACTAGGACCCATAGAAAATACAATACTTATAAATATAACATAGCAATATCTACAGGGTGTAATGAAACGACTATAACGATCGTGAAGGGGCATATGTAGTCTCGTGTTACAAACACATTGCTGCGACTTTTACTTCGATACGCGATTATGATATTTCCCCGTTCAAATTATTTCATAATGCTAAATTTCCCCACCGTTACTAGTGGCCACACTGAACATATGATAAAGTTCGGGTCATGACCTGAACTCAAGAATGGCCGCTAGCGCAAGCGCAAGTGTTTGATACTTTGATCATATCGCCAAAAATACCGTTGCAAATCAATTTCAACTTTACTGGTAACGACACAAGGTTAAACACTTTACGTAAATTATCCCAAAATTGTATGCTATTTATTGAATTTATTTTCTATTTTCTACAAGTTTACGGCGGTATCTTCGTTGTGAGCCGTGAGCTGACATTATTAATTGAACAGTCATTTTGTATTTATCTACCACAAAATAATATCAATACTACACTAGGTAGTAGTACGACAAACGATACGATGATTAATAAGTTGTTTTCGAAATATCAAAGATCAAGAATTGTCGATCGTGCTACTCCGTCAGCTGACGATCGAGAATTCGTAACAATGACTACTTGGGAGATCTCGTCAACGGTTTCGACATACAAACTCTCTACTACTACTACTTGACCTCTGTTTACCTGGTCCTTGCAATACAATTCTAACCAAAAATAATAACTATGAGAAAGGAACGTAGGTATGAAATTCACTTGACTAGTCTAGGTATGTTTAGCGAGTCGTTAAAGTCGCAATAATTATTTTGATTTTATTTGTATGTGTGCGATGATAACAATGTTAATGGTACTTACAGGTGTATGTAGGTGGCCAGCAACCTGGTATTCCGGCAATTTACGTGCGTAATAAAGCTACCACTTTTAATTGTAAATTTTGTTTATCGTGCTTGACTTTAACATTCCTCTGAACCGTTTAATCACATTTCTTAATGTAACACTGATACTTTCACACCTGTACTGGCTTTAAGACTCGCCTTAACACTCACAATTTGGCTCGTTATGTGAAGATGATGCTAGTAATACTTGTACCGACGGCATTGTTACACCACTCGCAAACAACATTGCGCGTCAAACTTCCTTCGGACACTTGATATTGAAATAAGTTACGTTAGAGTACGCCATAACTTCTCGCGAAAAACTTATAACTATTCGGAGATCTTATCGACACAAATTTATACACGAGACTGATGTCGGGATAAGGATGATCAATAGTCATCGATGGTAAAGAAATAACTATGTTTAGCTGGAAAACATCAAGCAATCGTACGTCTTGTTTGCTTTCTACACGAGACTGAGTGTCGTCAGTGTCGCTCGGCCGCCGGCCGGTCGGCGGCATCATCAAAGGAATCCGCGGTAGTTGTGCACGCGCCGAAAGGGCTGGCGGTTCCTTTGACATAAAATAAATAACATTATTTTTTGACATTTTATTTTATTTTGGACTGGTCGGCTCCTTTGAAGCAATAGTACAATAGATCACATAGATGCCGCGGTGGTGTGGAGTATTGTCAGTGTTATGAAATTTTGCCGAGTTTTGGGGAGAATTTTGCGTTAGATGGATGGAACAAAAATTAATAACTTTAACAGTTTTTGATATTGACCTCCAAAAATACGTTTTCTGGTATTTAGATTGATAGTAGTATACGCCTGTTCAGGATCGTTATAGTAGTTTTCTTACACCCTGTATAAACTAATACATATAATTATAAAACTAAAATAAGAACTAATTAAGACTGCACGGGGAGAATGGAGGAAAAAAACGTGTTGAGCCGACCCCAAGTAAAATGGGATAAGGGCAGGAAGATGATGATGATCGGTAATACACGGATAGCCGAGTGGTATAGGTCACCACGCTAATTACGACTGTGCGTGACGTGTCGCGGGTTCGACACCCGCTTAGGATAAGAATTTGTGCGTTCCACAAATGCTGGATCTGAGTCTGGGTGTCTTTGTGCATGTAGATTGAATGTTTGTGAAACCTCCCGCGATACAAGGATTAAGCTCCTTATCCCTTAATTCCATACATATTAGATGTGGAGGCTTGTTATTAGCAATATTTAAGTTTATTTTTTTACTCATAATTGTAATTAGTCTGTAAGCCTTCTTTAAAAATAATAATAATTTATTTTTGTTCTCCAGCTAAGCTAGCAGAAACGGCAGTGCGTTTCCTGGACCAGACACAGAACATGGTGGAGAAGGAGGCCGCCAACATCAACTACGAGACTGAACTGTCCGCGCTGCACGAGATGGTAAGCAAACCTGTGCTGTGCAATAATGAACTTTATGTCCATCTTACTTAGTTCAATTTAGATCATCATCTTTTTGCCCTTATCCCATTTTACTTGGGGCAACACGATTTTCCCTCCATTCTCCCCTATCAGACGTCACACTATCATTTACTCCTTTTTCATTCATATCGTTCCTTATACAAACCATCCATCTTTACTCTTTATTCACTTAGTTCAATTTAGATTGATGGTCAGAAAGTGTGGTGTGTGTCATGCCGGCGTGTATACAATGTATTTTCTTTCTTTCATTGTAATACCGGTTTCAGGTGAGATCAACAGTATCATATCTACTCACGGACTCTCAGGCGGTGGTGAAGCGAGCACTCGTAGAAAACGGCATCACTAAACTGTGCATCTTCTTCGGGAAGCAGAAAGGTCAGTTATTGTACTTATTAGATAGTTATTTCGGCCTTAATAGTCTGATGAAGGTTGGTTTTAACTGCTCAAGTTGTCACATATGCTGCTTAGCAAAAGTGACAACTTTGCATATACGATGTATATGCGCAACTCCTTATGATATCTGGGGCTAACATCACCTCTTGGTGTAAGACTGTTGCAGTTGTGAAAACATTTCTTTTAAAATAACGACTCCCGCACTAAGAAATTTAATTCTCGTATCGCGGGAGGTTTTTCAGACACTCAATTCACATGAACAGAGACACCCAGACTCAAAACAAACATTTGTGAAACGCACAAATTCTTATTCTACGCGAGGTTCTAACCCGCGACACGTCGCGTACAGTGGTAATTAGTGTGATGACCTATACCACTCGGCTATCCGTGCAGTTAAAAGATGAAACGGCACACTAGACGGCGTAAAACTGTATCTCGTTTTCACAATGCTTTCTTATTCTAAGAGACTGTAGTAGGCACGTTGCCACTAACATTGATATACCCTGTTCATATATATACGGGCCTGTTGGTCTAGTGGTTAGTGACCCTGACTGCTAAGCCGGAGGTCGTGGGTTCGATTCCCACCCAGGACAAATGTTTGTGTGATGAGCACAACATTTGTTCTGTGTCTGGGTGTGATTTATCTATAATTTGTGTATATTTAGAAATATATAAGTAGGTATGTTTATCAGCTGTCTGTTTACCATAACACAAGCTTTGCTTAGCTTGGGATCAGATGGCCGTGTGTGGATATTGTCCTAAGATATTTATTTATTTAAACCCATTTTGTTTTAGCGAACGACGTGATCCTATCCCACATGGTAACATTCCTGAACGACAAAGAAGAGGCGGGCTTACGCGGGTGTTTCTTCGAGCGCGTCGTGGGTGTGGCCGCGTACGTGGGTCATCACGCCGCGCCTATACTGGTGCCGCTCATGCAGCAGGTACGATACTGAGCTCTAATACTATAGGCATTGGGAGCATGTTCCTGTAGCAAGGTAAGAGGAGGAGGCAGGCCTGTGCGGGTGCTTCTTTGGCACGATATTGTGCTTTTAATACAATAAGCATTGGGAGCATATTTCTGTAGCAAGGTAAGAGGAGGAGGCGGGCTTACGCGGGTGTTTCTTCGAGCGAGTGGTGGGTGTGGCCGCGTACGTGGGACACCACGCCGCGCCTATACTGGTGCCGCTTATGCAGCAGGTACGATACTAAGCTTTAATACTATAGGCATAGCGAGCATATTCCTGTAGCACGCTAAGAGGAGGAGGCGGGCATGCGTGGCTGCTTATTTGGTAGGATATTGTGCTTTTAACACAATAGGCATAGCTAGCATATTCTTGTAGCAAGCGAAGCGAATCAAAGAGGGGGTGGGTAACGAGGTTGCTTCTCCGGGTTTAACGACCATATTTGATCATGATTCTTGGCTAAGGCATGGTAAAATGTGTATTTACCTTTACTTTCCATTTGACAGTAATAAATACAGTATGACACATAAGGGCAACATTTTATTCAAAGTCGTTCTCACATACGTCCCTTAGGTAACAATTCCAATGTCGTCTTACTAACATTGTCGCTTCTCCAAAACCTATAAATTGTCAGCATTGCGCAGACACAATGTTAACCTCGCGAGTTACGTTTACTGTTGACAGGTACAAGCAATCTATCCTACTCTACCCACGAAGATAGAACGAAACAGCATGATTGTTACATTCATATCATTACTAGCGCTATCTTCTCGACCTTATTACAATAAGTGTAATCGTTTTCCCCAGGGCCTGACAGACCAATCAGAGTGGATAATAGCTAAAGCTCTGCGTGCTACTACCAACCTGGCTGAGTTAGGGCTGCTGCCCAAGCAGGCGCTGTGCGACCTGGTGGCCGAGAGCGCTGTGTTCTTAGCGCATCCCAACCTATGGGTATGTATAACGTAAGGGGCATTTTGTTACGGGGTGTAAAGCTAATGAATTCAACCCACGCTGAAAGAGTGTGAGTGAGAAAGACTGTGTACTAATTATTTATTTTATTTGGAGTAAATAGTAAATAATAGGTCGGACAAAAAGTCTTTTCGCATTATAGTATGTATGAACTTGTAATAAAATCTTTCTCTCTCTAATAAAATGAGAATTTGGAATGTTCTTTAAAATTTTAACTTTCAATTATACCAAAACCAGCCAGATTCAAATACTATAGCCAAAAAGATTTTATTACAAGTTCATACATACTATAATGCGAAAAAACTTTTTCCCCGACCTAATATAAAATGTTTAGGTATGCCCCAGTGAGAGCAGTATATCATTTTAGTACCGCGGTGAATTCGTGTATGCGATTGGCATTTATTTAATTCTTCACTATTTTCATCAGATACGTCACGAAGTGTGCGGCCTAGTGTCGTGTGTTGCCAGCCTGCTGAACCCGATCGATGTTAACTGCAAGATACTGCCGCTTGTCTGGCCACACCTTAAGCACAAACTGATACAGGTAAAGTCTTATGCTCGTGGTTTCGCCTGCGCAAATGGCATCTTTCACCAAGAAAACAATTGCAATTTATTCTGCCTAGAAATTCGGAAAGAAATTCGGTCAACTGACAAATAACTTAATACTATGAAAAACAAAAAATAGTTTTTGAAAACTGACAGAACAGTTGTTCATTAAAGTTTATTTTCTTAACACGATTACGTTACTCGGTTCTACGGTTCCTGTAGCTACGATGCTACGTGGTTACGACGTGTTTGCTACGACGCTAGTACGCCACCGCGTAGCAATTATCGTGCGTAGCAACTATGTAGATAGAATCTTTTTATTGTGCTCTACATAAATTATTTAATACCACATTTGACAAACGTAGAAGTTAGTGGAAGGACTTGGAGGATTTCTTTGCCGAACAAAGGGTCGCTACAATATAGGAAAAAAAAGTATATTATTATCACAACGACGTCGTACTGTCTCCCTCCAACCTGGCATACACAAGCGAGATAGCAATACTCCGTTAATGAGCTGAGTGCATAAGCTAATTACCAAAACTACGTCGCACTACCTCCCTCTAACCTGTTGTACACAAGCGAGACAGCAATACTTCATTAATAAGCTCAGCACATAAGCTATAACGCTGTATGTAGTCCCCGGTGGTGCAGGTGGAGTCTATCGTGCATAGCAACTAAATACATGGAAATAATTTTGTTTTTTCACTACATGAATAGATTTGACATACGCAAAAGTTACATAGTACCACTACATGCCTGTGATCGTATTACTATCAAAATTACGTCGCGCTATCTCCCTCTAACCTGTCCTACACAAGCGAGATAGCAATACTCCGTTAATGAGCTCAGCTTATCGTTTTAGTATATTAAAACTACGTCGCGCTATCTCCCTCTAACCTGGTGCACACAAGCGAGACAGCAATACTTCATTAATAAGCTCAGCACATAAGCTATAACGCTGTACGTAGTCCCCGGCGGTACAGGTGGAGCGCGCTGAGCTGGTGCTGGAGAGCCTGGCCGAGCCCATCCCGCGGAAGGTGCTGGATGCTGTGCTGCGACACGGGGATGTGGACCGCCTGGTGCACACGCTGCGGGAGAGGAGGAATACCAGGCTCAAGGTGAGATAAGATATGAGAAGGGATGAGAGTCATGTGACTAAGAGAGTGATGAGTATGAATGTTGATGGATGGAGAAGTTGACAAAGTTGCTGTCACTGTCTGTTTGTTAGCTTAAATTTTTAAACTATGATACGGATTTTGAAGTGTTTTTTTTAATAGATAGAGCTATTAAAGAGAAGATGGATGGATTGTATAAGGAATGATATGAATGAAAAAGGAGTAAATGATAGTGTGAACGTCTGATAGGGGGAGAATTGGAGGAATAAAAGGTGTTGCGCAGACCCCAAGACTAAAATGCCTTAATTTTGGTGATATGTTACGTTAATTTAATTTGTGGGTGATAAAAAAGATAATTATATAGACAGAGCTTAGCAACGTCTCGCTTCTAAGACCAATGGACGTATAAAATTGCTTAATACATTCCTACTTCTTTTTTTGTCCCAAAAAAGTTTAAAAGATTATTTTTTCACTAAATGTTTTTTGATAAATTAAACATACACCGCGCATTTCCGTGTAGTGTCCGGATATAAAAAATAGCAGCATCCCATATCCTCCACTGGGTGTCGTAAAAGGCGACTAATGGACCTTAAGACACAGTGCACTGTACCAAGCGCCTTGGGTCACCCGAATGGTGGCGGGTAAACAACCGACAATCGCATTCCCAAAGAGGGATAGTGTCAGGCAGGCGGGCCGACTATAAAACCATAGCCAAAACTTTAAGCAACATGTCTAAAAGACGTGTTGCGCCGACCCCAAGTAAAAATTTGGATAAGGGCAGGGGAATGATGATAAACATACACCGCGAGGACTGGTTCGAAGCGGTACAAGATAGAGGATCATGGAAAGAATTGGGGAAACCTTTGCCCAGTAGTGGGACATTACAGGCTAGAAAATAATAATGTCTTCCTAAATTCAAGATGACCTAAGAAAAACAATTTGACCGCAATAGATATTATTTCTAGGTAAAGCAGGGTACAGTGCCGCAATACTCAGAGATGGGCCAACAACTAAGAAACTTGTTTAGAAGACTGGCGTCTGATGGTGAGTTACTAAATACTGTGATCAAAAGATTCCCCGGTTAAGTTGGAAAATCCTATAAAAATGATAACGGATTTAATTTCTCTTTTTGTTGTTAAACCTGGGCTTTTCACTTTTGAAAAACACAATAGGTAAGGCGTGCATTTCTAAACATTTCTAGGTACCTACCCTAGAAAAATTCATCAGGACAAACATTTTACAAGTACGAAAAGTAATTGTAAATTATTTTTCTTTCAGGTATGACAGAGCATGTGGAAAATCAACTGTTAGCTATGAGTGCGCATTTGATCAAGATACAGGGGTCGTCGACACAGGTGAGTGGAAATTTTCTTTCTTTTCAACCGACTTCAAAAAGGAGCAGGTTTCTCGATTTTTATTGTTAAAATGAATTATTACTTTAAAAAAACGACTCTGACACTAAGGAAGTTTAAGTTATATTTCAATACTAAATCTTCAACAACTGTTATATACGACGACTTCGTTCGCGAAAAAAATAATACTGAATAATACATACATACAATAGATGTTGGCCGATTCTCAAACCTACTGAATGCATATACAAAATTTCATGAGAATCACTCCAGCTGTTTTGGAGGAGTACGGTAACTAACATTGTGACACGGGAATTTTATAAATAAGATTTATTTGTTCATGGGCCTCCAACAAAGGCATCATTTTTAGTTATTGGTTATTTCCTTCCAGCATATAACAGAGGCTCCAGGGCGGCTGGTGCTACAGAACACGTGTATCTCGCGCGCGGTGCAGCTGGACACGGGCGCGGCCGACACCATGCAGCATGTGGACAAGCTGTATGCCTCGCAGAACAGGTGGGGTTGTGTCAAATACTAGGGGGATCCTGTCTTTTTATTGTAGGTACATGTAAGAATGATTCACATAAGAAAGTATTAAACTGTTAAGGAACAACTGTCAAAAATAACAAAATCGATCGAGAGGAAGGAATAGTAAAGTTGTTTTTGCTGGCAACCCTAAATACTTTCAGTAAAACAGCTGGCTAAATTGGCCGTTTATACTAATATAGGTAGTTACTTTATTATCATCATCATCTTTCTGCCTTTATCCCAGTTTACTTGGGGTCGGTGCAGCACGTTTTTTTCTTCCATTCTCTCCTATCAGTTTGTTGTTGCAGCCATTATAACCAATGAATTCGTTATTTATCGTTAGTAATAATACTATCTTTGTTTGCTCAGACGCACGCACAAGACGTCGGTATCGCACGAGACGCACATGAACACCGAGTGGCAACACATGTTCGGACAGTCGCACGAACAACATTCCAGAGGTAACACAAATAATAATACAATAATTTATTTTTCAATACTATTTTATATTGTTGTCTGTATGATTCGTATTACATTTGATGCGTGTTGCTATTTACATTTCCATGTTAATATTTAGTCTTTGATCTGTCAAATAAATTCACGAATTTGATCTCAAACAAAACGGAACGAACTTAACTGTGGTAACAAATGCCAGGTGTTTGTTAACTAATGACTTTCGATTTGATTAAAAGCTCTATGTAACAAGCAAAAAAAATTCTTCACCCTCACTAGGTACCGAGAAAACTCTGGGTACAAGATTTGATCCATCTTCAAGGGTCCAACAAGGACATCTTATCATATGTGCTATAGATTGTACTAATCACACAAACATTTGTCCTGGGTGGGGATCGAACCCACGACCTCCGGTATATCAGTCAGGGAATGCATAGCTCGGTATGTGTGTTCCAGTAGCGGAGAGTGGCGTGGCGGGCGGCAGCGTGGCGGCGGGCTCACAGGCTATGTCCGCCGCGCCGCATCACTCGCAGCTAGCACACAGCGCCAGCTATGTGCAGTGTTTGTATCCTACTCTTAACTTACTCAGTAACTCTCAATATTCAGTGACACTCAATTCTCAACACTCATTACTCAGTGACACTTATTACTCACTAAAACTTTGCATATTTTGAATCGAGTGGAGAACTTTCAATACGAAGGAAGTTTCGAATATTACCTGTGAAATAGTATGGTTTATTCTGCAAATAGGATAGTTATTATCTCTTTTACATGTCATTCTTTTAAAGTATAAGCTCGCTGGAATCGACATTTCCTAATAACTGGCTACCCTTTTTCACAGCTATAACTATGGTGTACAATAAAGAGTATTCTATTCTATTCTATTCTACCCTAAGAAGAAACGTCGAAACAAACTCAAGGGTCATCGCCTCTTTTAAAGTCCAGACAATGAAGTATTTTCATATTAAATAAACAACTGCAGAGTCTTTCCTAGACTGGCCTTTAGAAGAAAGAACCAGATCGATCTGAGGAAGCCTGTGCCAACAGGCGGCACGCATGCCCCGAATAGCTCATGCAGCTCAACCATTTTTGAGGGTGCTGCACAACCCGGCACATGACGAAACCGCCAGTGCCACGACAAAACATAGTCGGGCAATAGTTATACTTACTCACTAACTGTGTATGTGACTTTAAGATTTATCTCCACATAAATGTTTGTTTATCTATCAATCATTAATGTGTCGTTTTAAAAGTATTTACTTGTAATAAAAACTTTATGATTTGGATTTTGAAGGTCTGAAATAATTAGGCCAATTTTGATTGAGATCTTTGTTTGATGATGTGATTTAAATATTCTTTAATGTTTACAGATAGCATGGCTCCCTGTCGTGTTGAGCTAAGAGATCTAACATCGAGAATGCAGCAGAAATATCAGAAGTCCTTAAGGTATCGCTATTTTTTCTTAAAATATGTATAAAAATATCTCTTTTCTATATTTACAGCGTCAAAGTTGATAGTCAACTTCTCCTTTTCCCTTGAAAGATGGGCTAATTCGACTGCACTAGATATTACATTCTACTTTCATAAGAAATTAATAACTAGTAATTTATTATATCTTCTTAATGTTTATTGAATTTGCAAAAGTTTTTTAGCTACCTTGGACCATGTCTGTTTCTTCCATAGAACAAAGATGGATGGAGCCTTGGTAGGTGCCCCATCACTTTAGATTAAAACTTCTCAACAAGGCCTCTGCATGTTGGACCTGTGTCCCCGTGTATGCCTTTAAAAATTACAGGGTTTGTTCCCTTGAAGTTATTCCTTGAATCAAAAGAGATGTTTTTGTTGTGTAGGAGTCACGATGACCCGCTAGATAACAACGAGGACTCCATGCCGCCGGCCGGCTGGCGACCCGGGAACCAACTGCTAGCGTACCTACATGAACACAAGTGAGTTACATATTGTAAAACTTCTTATTTTATTTATTATTGGTAATTATGTATTTATTGCAAATCCTTTTTTTTCTTTCACCATTATTCCTTCTACCCCAAAAAAAGTATACCTAAGTTTATTTTCTCGTCATTTAGATTCCAAAAAATATAAGACATTTAAGCATTTTTTGCCTTCATTTGAAGTGAGTGAGGGCTGATGAAGTAACTTCGGGGCATAAATTGTGATAAAGAGTGACGTTACATCAAATTTTCAGTCACTGCAAATGTCGATTATCGTTTTAAAGGACTACCATATATATTTATTTTCCCCTTATCTATAATGTCCCACTGTAACATACGTGATTCGATGTTACTTACCTAATTATGAAATGTTTATAAAATATTGCCACCCTCATCAGAGCCCCGCGTGAACCAGCTGGTAGTGTTGCCAGCGCAACGTTCGCTATTCGCGTCGTGCGCAGACGATGGTACGGTGAGGCTATGGGATGCTGCTAGACTGCATACACATGCGCATATTAACAGGTATGTGAGCAATAAGTTTCAAAATTAAAAAAAAAAATATAAAAAGAAGAAGTTTCAGTAAAGAAAGTGAGAAATATTTCAACTGTAGGTATAATAAATCTCTTAACTCTTGATGAAGTAACTATAGGTTTAAAACTACACCAAGGGCACGGATTAGGGCCATACTAACGTGGGTTACACTCTGCATTCTAATCATCATCATCATCCTGCCCTTACCCCATTTTACTTGGGGTTGCAACACGTTTTTTTCTTCCATTCACCCCTATCAGACGTCACACTAACATGTACACCTTTTTCCCTCATATCGTTTCTTATACAATCCATCCACACTTTGCATTCTAATTAAAATATTGTTTCCAGATCGAAATCCATGTACAATAGGAACGCGGGACCAGTACTGTCGATAGCGTCGTGTGAAGCCGGCCAGTCGCTAGTAGCAGCCACACAGGAATCTGTCTTCGTTCTAAGGTACAGTTGGTCTAGTGGTTTGTGGCCCTGACTGCCATACCGGAGGTCGTGGGTTTGAACCCAGAACAAATGATTGTGTGATGAGCACGATCATGCGTACAGAACACATGATCGTGCTCTGCGTCTGGGTGTAATTTATCTATAATATGTATGTATTTCGAAGTATACAACGTTGATAAAAGCGAGAGGCATTAAATGAAACCACATATACTATAAGTGCCTACTGCTAACTCCGAAACTATTAAAAAAAAAAGTTTTCAAGAAGTATAACGAAAAAACTTTTTTCAAAGAACTTAAATAGCTTAATTATTAACTTAAAATGTACCTAAACACCCTTAATAAAAATTTACACTGACGTGCGGTGACCTGCGTAACAAAACGGCAACATCGCATTTGTACCTATCGCATAGCGCGTGCGGCGGGCTCACACACAGCAGAGCGGCCGGGTTTGATGTAGACGATAATGTAAACAAGTGGTGTAGGTATCGTTGGAAAGTATGATCAATGATCATAATAAACAATAATAATTCATTGTTATACTTACACATTAAATCTTCAATTGTTGGAAATGTCCGCCGTTTGCATTAATACACAAGTTATAACGACGTATAATATTGTTATTTAATCGTGCAATAAAATCTCTGTTTGTTGAATTTTTTTAATTTATGAACCGCTAAAATAATTCGGTTTTTAGGTTCCTCTACGGTATTCACGTCTGTTGCATACACTTCACCTTTCACAAAACCCCACAAAAAAAAGTCCATCGGAGTGAGATCCGGGGACCTTGGTGGCCATCGTACTGGTCCAAATCGACCAATCCACTGCTGTCCAGTGAAGTCTGAAGCAGTGTATGTAGCACGAGGCATTATGGATGTCTTACGTACCTAATTTACAAAATTATTAAAAACTTGCACACACAACTAAACTTAAACTAACTTGTCCTGTCACAACATAAATCACTATCTTAGAATAAGAAGTTTGGTGTCCTATCACAATAAAAACTTAACAATATTAGATAATATTGAAAACCGGACGCGTGAGCGACAATAATTTGTGCTTAATTGCGTAACGTGCACCCCGGAAGCGACGCGTCTTCGCACTAAACGATGTAAAAAATCGTGTCCTTGACCTACTTATCCGAGTCACCGCCGCCGTCGCCCGCGCATAGCAACAGACTGATCTATTTCTAATTCTGTTACGCTTATTACATTAGAGTGAGATGACCGTGATCTGTACTTTCTTTTAAGGAAATATTTGGTAATAGTGCACTTGTTTGTATTGCAAACTTACGATGCGGAGCGGCAACGTCGCGTGAATTTTGTTGTTTTGCGGTGAATGACTCTTAGATAACTATGCCTATAAAACTTAGTCCACCTAATCAGGAAGATACAGCATGTTCAAAACTAAAAAAAAACTAAAAAAATATCCTGTGACTAAACTATTGCTTACATTGATTTGATTTTTGTTGTGTAGCCTTATAATGATATACAGAATATGTGGTTTCATTTAATGCCTCTCGCTTTTATCAACGTTGTATATGTATATTTATCAGCTATCTAGTACTAATACTATTTACTCTAGTATACTTAATTTGAGACTAGACATTATGGCGTTGTGAACAAAAAATCTAATATCTAATTAAAAGGCCGAAATTTTTGACTACCGGACTGAAATCGATCACCGAACCGCTGAAGATAAACAGAGGGATAAATGTCAGGTCAAGATGGTTCATCACGCGTTGACTGCCTAAAATTATGGCCTGACACTTAGTAGGATTCACAACCAACCTAAACCTAACAGCCCAATCCCTGATGTGCTCCAAATCTGTGTGGATAACAACGACGGCAGAAGAAACGGTTTCAATGCTTGCATGCGAGTAAACCTGCAAGTCGTTGGCATACAGATCATACGCACATCGAAGGATTTGTGTAATATGATTAATCAAATTGGAGAAAAGTAAAGGGGAAAGAATACTGCCTTGGGGTACGCCAGAGTTTGGATCACAGCATTTCGAAAATAATTCCGCAATGCGGACTAACTGCTGGCGACCACGAAGATATGAGGAGAACCAGTCCAAAACCTTGGACGACATCACAAGGTTACTGAGGGTGGATAGGGGGATATCGTGACAGACGGTATCAAAGGTATTAGAGAAGTCAGCCAGGGCCACCACAGTGTCCCTAGTGTTCTCCATACCAGCCCTAATATCGCCCGTCACTTTTAGGAGCGCTGAGGTTGTGCTGTAGCCGGGCTTAAAGCCTGACTGCAGTGGATTTAAGAGGTTATGTTATGCCACATGCGCGTAAAGCTGTGAACTTAAGCCTCCAAGACTTTGGATAGGAAGGGAAGGATGAAAATAGGACGGAAGTGAGAGGGATTAGAGATTTTCGGCAGGGGTGTGTGACATGTGCCGTTAACCATTGAGGAGGAAACAGGCCGGAATACAGGGAGAAATTAATGATTTGGGAGGTTGGGGGAAGAAGGTGATCGAGGATGATGGTAATTATGCGATGGCTTATGCCATCAGCCGCCACAGCATTAGACTTAATGGATAAAATTGCGATTAGACTTAATGCGGGGAGGGATCGCCTACAATTGATTGTTAGAGACCCCCCACACTAGCTTCTTTCGAGCGTCGTCGACGTGCCAGCGTCCGCGCGATGTCGACGCCGTGGCGACGCGTAACCAGCGCCGCGCAAGCTCGGCGTTCGTTCGGCAGCCAGCGCTGGCGTCGCGTCGCCGCGGCGTCGACGTCAGGTGGACATCGCGCGGACGCTGGCACGACGACGACGCTCGAAAGACACTGGTGTGGGGGGTCACTTAACTGTCGATTTTAGTTACCAGCCGCTTGTGATCGGTGGCCGCGAGGCCAAAGTCGAATTGTCATTTAGACAGTCGATTTTCACTGTACGTCAAAAATAGCGCGGCTTTTTTTAATATTGCAAGGTTTACACGGGTCTTATTAAAGGGTTTATTAACGAATCTCACGTCTGTATGTTATGGGCAGGGTGGACAGCGCGTCATCCCGCATGAACCTGTCGCAGGGGCGGCAGCTGGAGGGCGACGGGGACGACGCGGTGTGTGTGGCCAGCGCCCGCGCACGGCGCCGTCATCTCCTACGCCACGCTGCTCGCCAACATCGTGGGCTGGGACCCTGCGGGCCCCAGGTAAGGTCGCGAGTGTGTAGTACTGCAGGGGGACAGCGCGTCGTCCCGCATGAACCTGTCGCAGGGGCGGCAGCTGGAGGGCGACGGGGACGACGCGGTGTGTGTGGCCGCGCCCCGCGCACGGCGCCGTCATCTCCTACGCCACGCTGCTCGCCAACATCGTGGGCTGGGGACCTGCGGGCCCCAGGTAAGGTCGCGAGTGTGTAGTACTGCAGGGGGACAGCGCGTCGTCCCGCATGAACCTGTCGCAGGGGCGGCAGCTGGAGGGCGACGGGGACGACGCGGTGTGTGTGGCCGCGCCCGCGCACGGCGCCGTCATCTCCTACGCCACGCTGCTCGCCAACATCGTGGGCTGGGACCTGCGGGCCCCAGGTAAGGTCGCGAGTGTGTAGTACTGCAGGGGGACAGCGCGTCGTCCCGCATGAACCTGTCGCAGGGGCGGCAGCTGGAGGGCGACGGGGACGACGCGGTGTGTGTGGCCGCGCCCGCGCACGGCGCCGTCATCTCCTACGCCACGCTGCTCGCCAACATCGTGGGCTGGGACCTGCGGGCCCCAGGTAAGGTCGCGAGTGTGTAGTACTGCAGGGGGACAGCGCGTCGTCCCGCATGAACCTGTCGCAGGGGCGCCAGCTGGAGGGCGACCAGAGTATTCAGAAAGAGAGAACTTCCGTGGTGTCACTCGCGTTCTCTTCACATACTCCTTCTGCAGCTCTCCTATCCTATAAATTTTCTCTCTGTTAAAAAAAAAGTCTGATAGGCAGGTCGCACGTGGCCAGATATCATCAGAGACAGGGTAGTCTGAAAGAAGAAACGGGAGGCCTAAACCCAGCAGTGGTGTATTACATATGCAAGAAAAAAAGTACAAGTTTAAACACTTTATTGAAATATTCAGGTAACGCGTGGAAGCTGCAAGGCGACCTGAAGCAAGGCGTGTACACGTGCCTGTACGCGGCGCCCAGCGGCTACCTGGCCGTGGGCACGTCCAGCGGCGCCATCTGTGTCTGGGACCTGAGGTTCCACCTGCCCATCACGTCCGTCAAGCATCCCAATTGTGAGTACAAGGCTTACTTATTAGAGATCTACTTGTGATAGTTAGAGTACATGGCCCACTTATTTTAGAAATGAAATGGTATATTCTGCAAGAAGGATAAATATTATCTCTTTTACATGTCATTCTTTTAAAATATAAGCTCGCTGGAATGGGCATTTAATAAATGGCTACCCTGAGAAAAAAAAAACTTAGGGGTGATCCTCTTTTAAAGTCCAGACAATGATGTGTTTTTATATCGAGTAAATATATGCAGTGTCTTTCTTCTCTTTTTAAGCATCTACTTTTGTCGTTTCGACAGAGTTCACCATTGTTTATCAATTTAGGCGCGTCCCACATTGAACTGTGCAAGTCTTGATCAAACGCAGCACGCACTGTGCTCGCGTTGCCTTTTGTTAGAGACTAGAAGTGAGCTCGGCGTGTCCGTCGACCGTTAGTAAAGCGTTACGCTACGCACGAGCGTTACGTAGCGTAGCGTTCAAAGCGTAGCGTTTGTAGCGTAGCATTCAAAGCGGAGCGTTCAAAGCGTAGCGTTCGTAGCATAGCGTTCAAAGTTTAGTGTTCGAAGTGCAGCATTCGTAGCGTAGCGTTCGTAGTGTAGCATAACGTTTTTGCGTCGATCACGGGTTGGAGTATCCGCACGCACCTGTCCCATGTAGCGTAGTCTTTACGCTGAGCGACACAGGATAATTTACCGTGTCTTTGCTCTGTAGTCTATCTCCGCTCCTACGTACAGACAGTATAACAGTGATTGTGTGTCGTAGCGGAACGCGTGCGTCGCATAGTGGGCGGCGCGGGCGGCGGGTCGGTGTGGGCGGCGGGCGCGCGCGACGCCGCGGCCTGGAGCCTGGAGTCCACGCAGCGCACGCACGCGCTCTGGCCCAGCACCAACTGCGTGCAGCCGCTGCACTACACTCCCGCCGTGAGTATACACGCACACACACACAGCGGCCTGGAGCCTGGAGTCCACGCAGCGCACGCACGCGCTCTGGCCCAGCACCAACTGCGTGCAGCCGCTGCACTACACTCCTGCCGTGAGTATACACACACACACACACAGCGGCCTGGAGCCTGGAGTCCACGCAGCGCACGCACGCGCTCTGGCCCAGCACCAACTGCGTGCAGCCGCTGCACTACACTCCCGCCGTGAGTATACACGCACACACACACAGCGGCCTGGAGCCTGGAGTCCACGCAGCGCACGCACGCGCTCTGGCCCAGCACCAACTGCGTGCAGCCGCTGCACTACACTCCTGCCGTGAGTATACACACACACACACACAGCGGCCTGGAGCCTGGAGTCCACGCAGCGCACGCACGCGCTCTGGCCCAGCACCAACTGCGTGCAGCCGCTGCACTACACTCCCCGCCGTGAGTATACACGCACACACACACAGCGGGCCTGGAGCCTGGAGTCCACGCAGCGCACGCACGCGCTCTGGCCCAGCACCAACTGCGTGCAAGCCGCTGCACCTACACTTCCTGCCGTGAGTATACACACACACACACACAGCGGCCCTGGAGCCTGGAGTCCACGCAGCGCACGCACCGCGCTCTGGCCCAGCACCAACTGCGTGCAGCCGCTGCACTACACTCCTGCCGTGAGTATACACACACACACACACAGCGGCCTGGAGCCTGGAGTCCACGCAGCGCACGCACGCGCTCTGGCCCCAGCACCAACTGCGTGCAGCCGCTGCACTACACTCCTGCCGTGAGTACTACACACACACACCACACACACAGCGGCCTGGAGCCTGGAGTCCACGCCAGCGCAACGCACGCGCTCTGGCCCAGCACCAACTGCGTGCAGCCGCTGCACTACACTCCTGCCGTGAGTATACACACACACACACACAGCGGCCTGGAGCCTGGAGTCCACGCAGCGCACGCACGCGCTCTGGCCCAGCACCAACTGCGTGCAGCCGCTGCACTACACTCCTGCCGTGAGTATACACACACACACACACACAGCGGCCTGGAGCCTGGAGTCCACGCAGCGCACGCACGCGCTTCTGGCCCAGCACCAACTGCGTGCAGCCGCTGCACTACACTCCTGCCGTGAGTATACACACACACACACACAGCGGCCTGGAGCCTGGAGTCCACGCAGCGCACGCACGCGCTCTGGCCCAGCACCAACTGCGTGCAGCCGCTGCACTACACTCCTGCCGTGAGTATACACACACACACACACAGCGGCCTGGAGCCTGGAGTCCACGCAGCGCACGCACGCGCTCTGGCCCAGCACCAACTGCGTGCAGCCGCTGCACTACACTCCTGCCGTGAGTATACACACACACACACACAGCGGCCTGGAGCCTGGAGTCCACGCAGCGCACGCACGCGCTCTGGCCCAGCACCAACTGCGTGCAGCCGCTGCACTACACTCCTGCCGTGAGTATACACACACACACACACACAGCGGCCTGGAGCCTGGAGTCCACGCAGCGCACGCACGCGCTCTGGCCCAGCACCAACTGCGTGCAGCCCGCTGCACTACACTCCTGCCGTGAGTATACACACACACACACACAGCGGGCCTGGAGCCTGGAGTCCACGCAGCGCACGCACGCGCTCTGGCCCAGCACCAACTGCGTGCAGCCGCTGCACTACACTCCTGCCGTGAGTATACACACACACACACACACAGCGGCCTGGAGCCTGGAGTCCACGCAGCGCACGCACGCGCTCTGGCCCAGCACCAACTGCGTGCAGCCGCTGCACTACACTCCTGCCGTGAGTATACACACACACACACACAGCGGCCTGGAGCCTGGAGTCCACGCAGCGCACGCACGCGCTCTGGCCCAGCACCAACTGCGTGCAGCCGCTGCACTACACTCCTGCCGTGAGTATACACACACACACACACAGCGGCCTGGAGCCTGGAGTCCACGCAGCGCACGCACGCGCTCTGGCCCAGCACCAACTGCGTGCAGCCGCTGCACTACACTCCTGCCGTGAGTATACACACACACACACACAGCGGCCTGGAGCCTGGAGTCCAACGCAGCGCACGCACGCGCTCTGGCCCAGCACCAACTGCGTGCAGCCGCTGCACTAACACTCCTGCCGTGAGTATACACACACACACACCACAGCGGCCTGGAGCCTGGAGTCCACGCAGCGCACGCACCGCGCTCTGGCCCAGCACCAACTGCGTGCAGCCGCTGCACTACACTCCTGCCGTGAGTATACACACACACACACACAGCGGCCTGGAGCCTGGAGTCCACGCAGCGCACGCACGCGCTCTGGCCCAGCACCAACTGCGTGCAGCCGCTGCACTACACTCCTGCCGTGAGTATACACACACACACACACAGCGGCCTGGAGCCTGGAGTCCACGCAGCGCACGCACGCGCTCTGGCCCAGCACCAACTGCGTGCAGCCGCTGCAACTACACTCCTGCCGTGAGTATACACACACACACACACACAGCGGCCTGGAGCCTGGAGTCCACGCAGCGCACGCACGCGCTCTGGCCCAGCACCAACTGCGTGCAGCCGCTGCACCTACACTCCTGCCGTGAGTATACACACACACACACACAGCGGCCTGGAGCCTGGAGTCCACGCAGCGCACGCACGCGCTCTGGCCCAGCACCAACTGCGTGCAGCCGCTGCACTACACTCCTGCCGTGAGTATACACACACACACACACAGCGGCCTGGAGCCTGGAGTCCACGCAGCGCACGCACGCGCTCTGGCCCAGCACCAACTGCGTGCAGCCGCTGCACTACACTCCTGCCGTGAGTATACACACACACACACACAGCGGCCTGGAGCCTGGAGTCCACGCAGCGCACGCACGCGCTCTGGCCCAGCACCAACTGCGTGCAGCCGCTGCACTACACTCCTGCCGTGAGTATACACACACACACACACACAGCGGCCTGGAGCCTGGAGTCCACGCAGCGCACGCACGCGCTCTGGCCCAGCACCAACTGCGTGCAGCCGCTGCACTACACTCCTGCCGTGAGTATACACACACACACACACAGCGGCCTGGAGCCTGGAGTCCACGCAGCGCACGCACGCGCTCTGGCCCAGCACCAACTGCGTGCAGCCGCTGCACTACACTCCTGCCGTGAGTATACACACACACACACACAGCGGCCTGGAGCCTGGAGTCCACGCAGCGCACGCACGCGCTCTGGCCCAGCACCAACTGCGTGCAGCCGCTGCACTACACTCCTGCCGTGAGTATACACACACACACACACAGCGGCCTGGAGCCTGGAGTCCACGCAGCGCACGCACGCGCTCTGGCCCAGCACCAACTGCGTGCAGCCGCTGCACTACACTCCTGCCGTGAGTATACACACACACACACTCACAGACACACACACATAGTACGCACTGGCAGACAAACAGTCATATACACGACAGACACACGAGAAAAACTCAGACAAACTGCAATGTCAGACACGTACCACACACACTACAAACTGATAAAATAATAGCTTTAACCAAACGCAACACACCTTTATTAACTACTACGGAAAACAAAAAAAAAATTGGTTACAGCGAGATCAGTGTGGATCAGACACGGCGACCTAATTTTTTTAAAACTGTATATACCTTACCTACTTTTTACTTACCTTGTTTCGTAGGCCTCACACTACATTAGCTCAATCTACTGCGGGTCCCGAGAAGGCAGTCGGTTCGTGGTGACGGGCGGGTCGGACCTCAGACTGCGCTACTGGGACCTTGAGCACCCTGAGGACTCGTATGTACTGCTGCACGCGCACAACGACAGCCTCCGGCACTCGCCTAACGCTATTAAATATAGGTATGTATGTAGATAAGAAGAGAGATAGCCTAGTGGTAAGACCGTAAAACTGTCAAGTCAAAGATCTCGAGTTCGATTCTCTCGGCGCGCACTGACTTTTTTTATTTATTTGGAAAACAAATAACTATAAATTATATCTAATCCTAAATAGACAAACTTATCAAATAGATTGATGACTACGTTTTCACAGCTTACAAATTGGTGTACAGTTAGACAGATAAATTAAATTGAGTAACAATGTTGTATAACTTTTTTCTTTCTTAATTCTAAAATCTAATGAAATAATGTACATTATATGAAAGACTTTTCGAATGTTGTGTGCGTTTTAGAAAAAAATATCACGGTTTCGGTGTTTCTTTGTGCAAGTAATTTGTTTGTTTTTGAAACACCTCATGGCAGCGACATATTTAAATTCCATATCCACCTTTTTTCTTTCTCTATCAATACACGTCCTTTAAAACCCACCTTCTCATTCCAGGAGTCGCATAATAGACGGTACCACAGTGATCCAGGAGTGCTGCAAGTTGAACCCCTCCACGCCTTCTGCTCTTCTTGAAGACAACATCTACAGAAGTGTGGAGTCCAGGTCCTTCTACCATACCGCCCCTATCACAGACCTGGCTGTGGTTGATGGCAGTAAACCTTATTTAGTCAGTGCAGCCGCTGATGGGGTCATCAATGTATGGAAATAGGGACAAGTGACTTTGGGACTTAAGACTAGTGTGATAAAGTTCAGTTTTCAATGTGTGTATGAGTTGAGATGAGATACTGAAGTTACGACCTTATTTTATGCTGATTAAGGTTCAATTTCCAATGCAAGAGTGATCTATAGAAGCGTGGAGTCCAGGTCCTTCTACCATACAGCCCCTATCACTGACCTGGCTGTGGTTGATGGCAGTAAGCCTTATTTAGTCAGTGCAGCTGCTGATGGGGTCATCAATGTGTGGAAATAGGGACAAGTGACTTTGGGAGTTAAGATCAGTGTGATAAAGTTCAGTTTCCGATGTGTGTGTGAGTTGAGGTGAGATACTGGAGTTAAGACCTTATTTTATGCAGATTAAGGTTCAATTTCCAATGCAAGTGTGATCTACAGAAGCGTGGAGTCCAGGTCCTTCTACCATACCACCCCTATCACTGACCTGGCTGTGGTTGATGGCAGCAAGCCTTACTTAGTCAGTGCAGCCGCTGATGGGGTCATCAATGTGTGGAAATAGTGACAAGTGACTTTGGGACTTAAGAGCAGTGTGATAAAGGTCAGATTCCAATGTGTATATGAGTTGAGGTAAAATACTGAAATTACGACCTTATTTTATGCGGATTAAGGTTCAATTTTCAATGTACGAGTGATCTATAGAAGCGTGGAGTCCAGATCCTTCTACCACACCGCCCCTATCACTGACCTGGCTGTGGTTGATGGCAGCAAGCCATACTTAGTCAGTGCAGCCGCTGATGGGGTCATCAATGTGTGGAAATAGGGACAAGAGACTTTGGGAGTTAAGGCCAGTGTGATAAAGTTCAGTTTCCAATGTATACTTGAGTTAGTGAGTGAGATATTGGAGTTACGACCTTATTTTATGCTGGTTAAGGTTCAATTTTTAATGCGTGAGTGATCTACAGCAGTGTATATCGCAGCGTAGACTTCAGGTCTTTCTACCATATAGCTCATATCACTGATCTAGCTGTAAATAGAAACCTAAAGACAGTGTGTTAAAATTCAGTTTGCAATGTGCAAGTGTTTGGAAGTGAGACGCTGGAGTTTGATTCTTATGTCGTGTAAGCTAAATGCCAATTTCCAATGTGCAAGCATAAATTGTAGGTATAGTCTGGTTAGTACGGGTGTTAACTCGTTATCAATACTTGGAATACTGACTTACGAAAATGTATCGTAAGGAGATTGTATTAGAGTTCAGTTTTCGACGTACAATTTCCATGTCCAAATTAATTGGATTACAAATTGCAAGAATGAACTTTATGATCAGGTAATAGAGTTCATTTCTCAACACGAACAATTCCTTAGTCGATACTCAATCTCGAACTGTTTATGAATTAATATTTTCAATTTATAATCAAATGGATTTGAATATAACTTGCCGGAGCAAGTGGTTCACTAGTGTTCATCAATTGTGTAACAATAATAATGAAATAAAGTGTTCTAATAATTGTAATTAGTATTGGAGTTAGATTAATCAATTAAATATAGCTTAGACCCTGTTACTCTTAGACAGGGCAAATGCCTCTTCTCATATTTAAAAGGAGTAAATCCTTAATGAAAATTCTAATATATTCCAATCTCTTAAGAATGTATCATTATTGAATTCTTAATATTTGGGGCGTGGTTTCCTATAAACGTTATAGGCCTTAAGTATCGCGCCATACGTTGGTCTAATGGTTAGTGGTTTTCACTGCTATACTCCAGGTCGTAGGTTCGATTCCCACCCAGGACAAAATTGTTTGTGTGATAAGCACACATTTGTTGTGTGTCTTGGTGTAATTTATCTATAGCTTGTATATATCTACACTAATATTATAAAGAGGAAAACTTTGTTTGTTTGTAATGAATAGGCTCAAAAACTACTGGACCGATTTTAAAAATTCTTTCACCATTCGAAAGCTACATTATCCACGAGTAACATAGACTATATTTTATTTAATAAAAAAAAATAGGGTTCCGTAAGATATTTGGAGTTTTCGGACACAAACTGAAAAAAAAACAACCAAAGTAACCAAATGTACACGCGGGCAAAGCCGCGAGCGGATAGCTAGTTTAGAATGATATAAGTATGTTTATCAGTTACCTAGTACTCAAAACACAAGTTACTGTCGTATACTTAATTTGAGACTAGATGGCGTTGTAGGATTATTTATTATTGTATGTAAACATTGTAATACAGAGTATGGCGTTACGCTGAAGTTAGCCTATAGCGTTTATACGAGATTAAGCCCTAAAACACTTTTGCATGCAGAATGCATTGTATACCTTAAAAAGATAGCATAATGTTGCCACATTATAAACATAATAAATTGTATATTTTTATAAAAACTAAAGTCACATAACATGACACGTTATTTTGTTATTTAGTAGTCCCTTAGTTTATTATCTGTGATCTTATTATTTTACAATTGTTTGAATTGTGTATCAAGTTTTGTTTCACTCTGTCTGAGGCTTATAATGATAAAATGCCACGTTCAACCCCTTTTTAGAGACCCCCCACACTAGCGTCTTTCGAGCTGTGTCGTCGTGCCAGCGTCCGCGCGACGTCGACGCCGCGGCGACGCGACGCCAGCGCTGGCCGCCGAACGAACGCCGAGCGTGCGCGGCGCTGGCGTTGCGTCACCGTTGTTGTTCACAAAAAACGTTGAACTGACGCCGCGACGTCGACGTCGCGCGGACGCTGGCACGACGACGACGCTCGAAAGACGCTAGTGTGGGTGTCTCTTAGGGGGTTGTCGGTCAGTGTCTTACCATGTATTGGTAAGTTTATAAATTGCTTGAGTTTTCTATAGTCAGAAGGGTTATTGTAAATGACAACGACTGAATATAATTGTATAAAATGTATTTTAATTTTATATTAAATTTGCTTCTTGAAATTCTAAATTTTTAGATAGTAAGATTATATTTTTATTAATAAATGATTATCAGAATGTATTTTTTTATTTATACAAAATAAATTGTCTTGTATACCGATTGGGTAAATAAGAATTTCATTAAATATACTAATTTGTATAGTAGAAATACGTAATTACGTACTAGAAGAACTATTACACAAAGATATCACAGATTATAATAATTACTGTATGTATAAAGTCAATTAACAAGAAAGTACAGACAACTAGAACATGTCTAGAAAAAGAAGGGTTTTCTTTACATTACCTACCGTTTTTAAATAACATTGTACGTATATTATTATGCGTAACTTTAGCAGTTATTAATAATTTTAAAATAAAGGAAGCTGGAAGTCTACCACCACATTTTAAAGTAAAACTATTGCAGTTATGGAAGAGACACTACTTTGCAACTTGTAGTGCGCTGTCATGCTATCATAACTGCAAAAACCCTACTTTAAGATATGATGTTAGGACGTCCAGTCTTTTAATTTCCACCTAGTGACATATGTTCAACACACAGTGGTTTTATAATGCGTATTATATCTTATTTTGTTCTTAACAATTCAATTAATAAAAATATCCTTCCAATTGTTGTTTCTACTTCATAATTATAAACTCATATTATTGTGCTATCAGTTTGAGCTTAACATTTATATTCCATTTGTTTAGGTAGTTAACTAAATGTAAACAATCTTGGCGTTACTTTTTAACCAAAAACATAATTTTTAATTTGGATATTACTGCTTATAAATCAATTAACTATAGTTTTAGAAAATCTGAATGTATTTCAAGTTGTAAAACGTATTTTACATTTTTAAAGATCACATTTTGTTTAAAAGACATACCAAAATTGTTTACATTTAGTTAATTACCTAAACAAATGGAGTATAGTATGTTTAAGATATAAAAATCCTGTACTT
This sequence comes from Chrysodeixis includens, assembly GCA_941860345.1. NCBI lineage: Eukaryota > Metazoa > Arthropoda > Insecta > Lepidoptera > Noctuidae > Chrysodeixis > Chrysodeixis includens. The sequence goes on along the minus strand of OW796112.1, from coordinate 10,353,698 downwards.
TCTTGGATACAGTATCTACAAGTATTTGTGATTTTAATGAAAAAGACTTACACATACAAGGAAACTACTAAAGTGCATCAAGTTGCATTGTCCAAATATCTCTTAAAACTAGCTTATAAGCTTATAATTTAAAAAGTATGTCAAAAATTAATAATCAAAGTTGTACTTAGTTATACAACATTAACAAACACACAATTACGAAAATACAACGATTTTACATCTACACCATTACTTTTTTACAATGAAAATGAGTTGGTACTATTATCTATATCATTTTATCCTTTTAAAACCAAATAAACAAGAGTTTTTGTTTAACTGACCTGTGGTGACAAGGCATCAATCTAAGTGTGATCACTTTTAATGTCCAATTATGGGCCAGTTCATATATTTATATCAATTTGATCGCCCCACCTTCTCTTCAACCATCTGCATGTCTAATACTTTCATCATTCATCAGCCAAGCCCGGTCCTATCCACATAGGCACATACCATTAAAAATCAACTAATTTCTCTATCAAATAGACATGTTCAATAATGATAAATAATACCATCTCTCTTCATCATCAAATAACAACTAAGACATAACATAAAACTTACAAAATAATATGGCAGAAATTAAATAAATCTACTTTTTATCCGGAGTATCCTCTAACAGTTTCTCAAGATCGATACCGTCAAACTTAGGATTCTTGGTGTTAGAAGCCGTGGCTAAGAACAGTTCCTTGAGTAACTCCAGTTCTTTTGTCAGCCTCTTTGTTGTGTCTTCTAATTCCTGGTTTTCTTCTTTGAGTTTCTTGACCCTTGTGAATGTGTCCTTTGTCTGCTGCTTAGACTTTACTCTGCTTTTCTTTACAGCCTGTAACAAATATAAATGGTTAATTGTTTTCTTTGTTTTTTTAGTATCAATATCAGTTTTAATTTAGGTGCAGTGAAGAAACCTGGATTCTAAAAATTTCGAGAAGGTTTTCAATATTACCAATATTTAAATCTATTTTGAGTCTAGCACCAGCATTTCTGCCTAAATTTAGCAATTTCTAATTCATCTGGAAGCTCAATTTTACATTATTAGTTCGCCTAAGTGATCATGCTTCTTTAGTGACTCTTTTAAGAGCAGCAAACCAAAAGAATAGTATTTACAAATATTTAAAAAAAAATCTTTGGCTTTATCTCTTAGGGTATCAAAATTAAAAAAAAGACTTGATAAATTATCTGGACAAAGAAACTACAAATCATATGACTCCTTAATCATTCAAGATTTTCAAAGGCAGATTAGATGTGATTTTTATTATCAAATTTTATAGATACTTTGAGATATTAAGCAACATCAAATTGCACAATGCATATACATATTACATATATGGTTAACTTAGGTTTTATTCTCCATTTCAAATTCCTATTCCTAATAATCATACAAAATAGTTCATTAATGAAAATCCATAAAAAAGTAAGATTGCTTTTTGTTACTGACTGAATTACTGCAACAATTGTTAATATAATTACAAATAAATAAATATAAAATTACAAAAAAAAACAAAATGTTCAGATTTTTTAAAAGGAGAGAAGGGAATTACCCATACTTTATGTTTCTCATATAACTATTGCATCATCATGTTGGAATGTAAACAATTGCGCAATCATTACACAATTTTTAAGATACAGTCTGTCATCCTACTTGTATATAAAACCGATTTATAGGATGCTGTATTTCAAATTGACATTAATAATAATAAACTAGCCTATACACGTCCCACTGCTGGGCACAGGCTGTATAGGGGCTTCCCATATAGGGAAGGTTTGAGCAAACTATGACCATGCTAGCTCACTGCAGGTGTATATGTGGGTATATTTTCATAATTATACAAAATAGACCTACATAATTTATTTTTAAACGCTGTTATATAGTGTTAGAAATCTAATAGTATAGATAAGCTAAAAAAAAAAAAACTGAAGCACTAAACATAATAACATATTTCTAAGTTTTGTTGTGTTTGAAGTTGCTAAGCAACATATTTATGCAAAATCATGATGAGAATGATGTAATTATCATCAAAAATGTTTTAAACAAAACCCATTACACATCATAATAGCGATGTTGGCATCGCAGGACACTCAATGGATATTCCATTAAAACAGGTTACTAATACAGGTTATTTATAAGTCCTCAGGTAGTTTGGTAACAAGTATTCAGAATTCTAATGAGGTTTACAAAGATCATTCCAATCTCTGGCTGACAAGACAACATTATTACTTAGTTTTCTATTTTAATAGTGATCTTACCTCATTATTCCTCTCCCTCTTGCGCCTGTAGTCATCATCAACGTTGTCGGCGTCGCTCAGCCCGCGCCTACCACGCTTAACAGGCGGCATATCGTTGGAGTAGTCTTCAAAATTGAATAATGTCATCAAATTATCTACAGCACCAACAGCCGCAGATCCTTTAGCTAGTTTTGTTTAGTTCTCCTGTAATTGCAACAAAGAGGTTTTAATTCTAACTGCACGGGACTTCACCCAAACAATGTTGAAAACACAAGAAATTATGACGCAATTTTTATTGACGTTGATAAATGTTTACTGTTATGTTGTACGCAATAGTTTTAGACTGCTACTGTCTGTACTAAATATAGATGAATAGAATACAAGTACACTTACCAAAAAACAAGTTATTCCTTAGATCAATGAACAAAATTGTTATAAGAAAAATTAAATCACGAAATGCGAAGTTCACTAGCGATAAATTCACTTAATTCGTTGTAATAAACTTCTTCTCGAAAGCCGGTTCAAATTATTTCTTATTAATCTTAAGATTAAGATCAATTATTATGTACTGTGCTGATGTAAAGCCTGTGTAAGAACTGAATAGTGAATACTTCTGATCTCTAGCTAGAGTTTGAACACAGCAACAAGCACAGCAAGAGCCGAGACGTAAGTGGCCTTGGAAGTGTCACCTGTCAAGGTATCAGTGGTGTCAGACTGTCAGTGTCAAAGATTTCGACCACTTGGACGCGTTCAATTTTAGCTAGCATATACCATGTCAAACTTAAACCACCTTATGTTACATTCATGTGGCCCAAAAAGTATAAAAATACTTGCTACCAGTGACGTTGAAACAAATCCAAGATTTCAAGAAATAAAGTTTCGTGAAAATAGTCGTTTATCGCTCTTATCGTGTTTCCTGAAATTAACAATATTGGAAGTAAAAGTAAAATCTACGAATCACATCGAATCACGTCAAAAAGATTGCCTGCAGGTGGCCTAAAGGTCTGATGACGGCCAAAACCCAAATACCGCAATTTTATTGCTCAGAATCGTATATGAAAACAAGTTTTCTATATCACCATAGCTTTTTTCACACAGTGATTTGAAATGCGCTTCCATAGTAACGATAGTAGTATATTGAAATAGCTTTTTAATGATATATGTCACGTCGTTTTTGGTTCTTGGACCAGCTACCATACATTTTTGCCGGTCCTTCTTTGGTTGCGTGTTACTTGATCGCATCATATAGCGGATAATCTGTACGAATGTTCGGAACAAATTCGTATATATAGAATATACCGATTAATCCGTGTGTATAGAATAAAAAGCGGGATTAAACTAAGCACATTAATGTTTGTGATCCATATTTGATAGATATTTTAATTTGATATTCAGCTCTATATTAATAATGTAACCTGAAATGTAAACTCTTTGACTATTACAAAGTTATATTTTTCCCTCCAACTCGAGCTAATCTGGTTTTCCGTTACGTTTAAATAAAAAACACTGCTAATTGTAATAAAAATGTATTTATTGTTCGACGGGTCCTACGTATACTGGTGTAACCCGCAAAACACCAAAATACGTTTTTTTGCACCAACAGCCTTAAAATTACCTTAACTTTATACCCTGTAAAAATTATACTATTTTATTCAGTAATTTCAGAGATACAAACTTGTAAACTAATATAAGTGACATGATTTTCGACCACACGACTATCTACACTGATGTAAGTCACTTGCACCAGTGTAGGTAGTCGCGTGCGCCGCGTCACGTACGCGCAAGTGCCATTTACTCCAGTATGCGCGCTGCGACGGAGTCGGGAGCACGTTAACACTGGTATAACTGCGTTAACTGCTAACGTATTCTTCTGTATCAAAACTATTTCGTGGCCTGTTTTTAGGGGTTGTGTTACTTTTTTACATATTTAACAAGTTTTGTTTGCTTTGAGTAAGTAGTGGTAAGAATTCACAATAATTAAGGGCTCACGAGGTCAATTTTTAATAAATTTATGCGTTAAAAATTGACAAACAAATTACTAAGTTGACAGTACCAATATTTCTACAAAAGGGTTTAATTAATGTTCACCTAATGCTAGATGCAGATTGTACTGCTTGTAGATTTGTTTGTGCCGCCTGCATTATTTTTTTACGTATAAATTATATAATGTAGACGCACGGTGTACTGCATACTCTTCACACTAAATTATAGAGTTTGTTTTTCCCTTTTTAGTTTAGTGGTTGTTTTTTTACAGTCGGGTTTTTTGTTTTTTTTTTATTATTATTTTATTCTTTCAATAAATTTTACACTTATATCAGTAGGAATACAAAGTAGTAGTATACAAAGTCACATGTGACTTTGTTTTATTTTCTTGATATTGTTATCTGACGTAACCTACATTATTTTAATAATAATATTTATTTACTAATAAAATAAATAGCAATACTACTTTTAATACATTTTTGCAGCAATTAACGTAAGAAGCTACCAAATTTTGCTACTTGGTAACTGACAAGACAATTTTTTTTTATGTACCCAAGTACATCATTTTTAAAGGTGTAGAAATATTCCAGAGGTAAACAATATAACAATATTCGCAACCTCAGTTTATTTAGGTAAAGTTGTAGTATTGAAAAAACAATTAAGTACAATCAAAACTTAAGTATAGTGATACAAAAGACATTCAAATTAAACTTATAAAGGACTTAGTGGTCGCCCGTAACTTCGACCGCACGAGTGTCGGTTACAACTGGAAAACATTGCCCTCCTCTGACGCAGTCGGTTAAAAAGTCTATGTTTTAATCCAGGTTGTCAGCTAACTCCATACGAAATTTCTTCAAAATTGGTTAAGTCGTTTGAGCGTCAAAGAGTAACAAACATCCAATCCATACTTATGCAACTTTCGCGTTAACAATATTAGTAGGATATTTTCAAATGTATAAAATGCATATTTAAACAAGTATGACGAGTGTGGTGATGTGATGAGGCATTCGTATGAAGGGTGACACAAATCACCAATACATACATTACAAGTTGTAAAAATGTAATGAATTTTCCATCATCTGATTTAGACTCTAAGGTCTCATTGCCCTGTTTTTAGGGGTTGTGTTACTTTTTTATACATTTAACAAGTTATGTACGCAACTATACACTTAATAGAAGCACATAGTTCGAAAAGAGTTGCACAAAGGTTATACAATTTTTTTTTAAATACCTTTTCTAGCGGATCTGCAAAGGGAGAAATAAATTAGAAACATCTATCAACGTACAAAAACTAGTGGACGTAACTGAACAGACGTAACGTATGTAACTGACGTGATGTAACTGAAAAAAAATAGTGGAAATGCTATTTATAAGAAAAATAACATGAAATTCAAGACAAGCTAGTCTTTAAAATAAAAAAAAACAATTAGGTATTATCGTCAGAAAACCTCTTTAAAAATCAAACCTTTTTTTTTACTTAAAATAAGAAGATTACATTTTTTGTTTTATTATTTTTAAGATTGCAAGGCCAATGATTTTATTTTTCATTATTAAGAATGCTACTATCTAATAATAAAGTGTTATTTTGTATTTTAAATGTTTTTATTTAACTTCTTGCCACACTAATTTAAATATTCACAGTTAATACTAATACAGCAAACTGTTGCAAATAGCTTTCCAGTACTGAGTAAACTGTTGTAAGTGTTAAAAAGTCAATAAAAGTAGATAAAAGTAGGTATTATTATTAATATTTTAACCTCATATTGGTCAATAACACGGAAATACTATGTTTAAAGAGTAAAATTCTTCAGATTTGCTTTATTATAAGTATAAGCAAGTACACTATATACTGGTATAAGTGGCCACTTGTATCAGTTTACAGGTTCTACTGTAGTAAAAAAAACAAGCTACATCAATGCAAGTCAACCTATTTTCCAAAGTATAAAAAAAGAAGAAAAACCAATAATGCAGTCTTATTTCTTAAATATCAAAATATAACATACTAAAATTTCAAGTGTTTTTATTGATTTACGATAAAGTTACAAGCTTTTGAACCTTTAAACCGCTCTGTTGAAAAGTTGCATTTTTGCACTTGTACTAGTCTACGTAGGACCCGTCGTGTTGATAAAACCATATTTTGTAGAAATAATTGAATGTAATTATTAAATTCCATAAATGCATTCGAGAAAATACAATAACATTACTATCTATTACAAATAGGCACCATTATTGCTTTTTGTAAAGGTTTTTTTTTTTTCTATTTAAGTTTGATAATAAATTATAGGATTGGTTTTTGCAAATTACTGACATCACAAACAAAAAAATCTTAGCAGTTTAAAAATGTTATTTTTATACCTTGTAAAATATAGCTTGATACCTGTGACGTTTGTCGGAATGACATTACTAGGGATGGAGGCGTGTTTCGTAGCTTATCGATGTCTGTGACGTCATGAGTTTTATTATAAGTGACATTGTAGTCATTGTCATTGTAAAGATGTAAATTAAAAATAAATGTATTTGTAGTTGATTTAAATGAAATAAAACAAAAATAATTCAAAATAATCGCGCAAACGGATCACAAATTCGCGACACTCACTATTCAAAACAGTCTTTTCGGCATTTTGGCAAACCAAAAAAAGGTAACACCAAACAAAGTAACACAAATAACACCATATTAACACAAAGTAACACAAATATCAACAAAACAATGGTAGCGTATACAAGGCGTCTGCATCGCGTCAGCACTCAAAAACGATGGCGCCCGCTTGTTTCCAGCACGCGAAACCATTATTGCCAAACTAAATAACTACATTTTATACTAGTGAAATTTTTATAGTATTATTTTATCGATAATCATCTGTCCGTCACTTGCACGTCCCTAGAGCTCTTCAAAGTGCATTTATAAAGTAAGCTAAGAACCAAAAATTATTTCAGAAATATCAAAATATTATTTAAATTACTCATATTTTTACTGGTATCTTTATAATTACATGATTGTTTTTAAAAATGCGTTTTATTTTTATACACAAACGTCGTTTATATGTTAAAAAATTTGAACTTTTAAAAATAAAATTTGGGTTGTAGCTGTCTTCATAAAACGTTCGGTAATGTCACAGGTATCAAGCTATATTTTACAAGGTATATATATTTTTAATATTTTCGTGCAGAAAAGAATGTAACTAGATAAGTTATTATCAAGATAATACTGCTATCAGCTACACAAAACATCTACATAAACCATTTCTTTATGGTTTTCCTTCTCATTCATTTGCATAACTCAATAACAACACATTTTGATATGTACCAACAAAATTACACATACTCAAGTTACAAAATACGAAATATTATGCGATAATTTTCTTACATAGGGTCAAATATATTTGAACCATACATGTCATGAAAGAGAGACGGACTTTTTGTTTGTATGACAGCAAAGAGTTTACAATGCATGTAAACCTCTTTTCGTAAAACCGAATTTACGTCACTTTTTCTAAGCTCGTGAATAGTCACAATATTTGTCTATAGTCAACACTATGCTACGGCAAGTCTATTGTAATAAAAACTATTTCTTATCATCCGGTATGTCTTCTAACAGTTTGTCTAGGTCTATGCCTTCGAACTTTGAGCTTGTGGCATTTGATGCGTGTGCGAGGAATAGCTCTTTAAGAAATTGTAATTCTTTTGTCAGTGTTTTCACTTTTTCTTCCAGCATTTGGTTTTCCGCTTTCAGTTTGTTCACTCTGGTAAATGTTTCTTGTGTCCGCTGCTTAGTCTTAAACCGGCTCTTTTTGACTGCCTGTAATCAAAATAAAAAGGAACTCATTTATTGCAACATCTAATGAAAACCATAAACAAATAGGTAAATAGCAAAAACATTGTAATCAAAAGTATTTGTATATTAAATTAAAGTAAATAATTGTAAACAAAATTGTTTTTTAGACTTAACAACAGATAAGAAAAATACAAAACTATGTGAAAAAAATTATAGGTAGTGAATACGATGAAAAAACTTTGACATTTGGGTGAGCAAAAGATAAGCACTATTGAGTAACATCACTACTGCAGTGAAAATAGATAAAAGAAATCACTGTAAAGTGACAGTTAGTAGTAATATTTAAAGCAATACCATTGTAGTAACAAACACAAACTAAAATAACACTTTTAATCTGAAACGGTTGGCTTTAACTATTGCATCATAATTACGGATTGTCAACAACAAATTGCACAATAATTGTTGGGGCTATTTATATAAAACAATACAAACTCCTTAGTACCAAGATAACATGTTGTTAGGCTGAATGTGTTTTGTTCATGTACTATTTTTTTTTCAGGTACCACTAATAAGGTTTAGCATTTTTCAAGCTTTCTTTAACATTTTGGGAGTTATGTTGGTTTTATAAAAGTAATATAAAGGGCATGAGAAGGAAAGTTAAATGGGGGCGGGAAAAGTTAAATTAATTCTTAATTATGTTTACTTGTGGTTGGACACCACTAAATACATCACTCATGCACAGTACACTTCTCCACAGTACTCTTTAAGCTTGATACTAAGAACATAGAGCTTAATCTAGTTAAGTATTTATCCTCTTTCATGCCGACATGCAATAAGGAAAATGGTGCTTAAAAATACTGTAACAGTTAAATTTTGACTCTTACCTCATTATTTCTGTCTCGTTTCCGTCTATACTCGTCGTCTTCATCATCAGCGTCACTAACGCCTCGTCTCCCGCGCTTGTTTGGGGCCATTTCGAAGTACTCTTCAAGATCTTCTAATATCATCAAACTGTTTATACGACAAAAGCCGCGCTTTCTTCACAAATTAAACAAAAAAGCACTTAAAGGACACAGTTCTAGTATTCAGGAAGAATGCTTGGTTTACTACTGGTGTTCTCGTCACAGGTTTAACCAGAAATCATGACGCAACTGTTGGTGGATTTCGATCACTCTCACTTAGCTAATTACACAATTTCACTAACGTATTAACTAACGATTGTTTTGATACTTATTAGGAACTGGTTTTAAAGACTTGTTGTACTGGATACGTAAGGTAAACTAATAACACTATTCATAGTTTGTTCATTCAGATCTCGATGCGTAATACTCGACGCAAATAAACAAATCCTTGACAGATGACAGATCAAGACGTACGTCAATTGGCATTGACGTCATTCGTTTGCGTCGCTGACGTCATAATTAAGTTGCCACAGAGTCAATAGAGGTGGGGTGACCTCTATTTTATTATTTTGCATCATTTGTGTGGAATATTTATAGCTATGTTGGGCCTTATTTTATCTTTATCGCGTAGCTATCGATATAGGTATAATAATATTATGTTGCTATTGTTTTTAATAAGGTTGTTGACTTTGCCTGAGAAGTCAACCGCGTGAATGTTGGTTATCGTGTCGAAAAGTAGCTTTGGACCTTTCTCGGAATCTAATTTATGTTAACAAAAACTGTATTATAATTAGTTGAACGAAATAGGCATAAAAGATGAATTATGATAGTCTATGTTTATTTAACAGAAACAATACTAAATCAAGAAATATCTACATTTATGACTAAACTTATGTAACTAAAAAAATTATATATTTACAAAGCGTCGAAAAAATATCCTCATCTCCGTCAATGGCGGGAAACGTGCCCTGGCCGTGACTGGCCGCATTACCACGCTGAATGGCAATACCAATTCTTTGCGCGAAATACAGTATTATGATAGTAGAATAGATTGTGATGTTTTATATCTCGAGGTAGATTACTTTTTTTTAAAAATAACTTAGTACGCCTCAGCTAAGGTGCTGAATACCTGGCGCTAGTGAAGGGGTTACACATTAGGTGTACAGTCATGACCAAAAGCGTGACTATGAAATCACGCGTCATTGTAGTAAAGAGGTTGCTCATGAATGCCGATTTCGCTCATCTTTCCTGCAGGAAGCAATTAGGTAATATTCTCGAGGTTCTATTTAGATGAGTTAATTATTTTGTCAGAAAAATCCAATGTTGGCAGCTAATGGGTCACAAATTAGTAGGGATTTCAAATAAAAAAACACATTATCAGACCACAATATAATTCTTTCTTCACGATAAACTTCTAACAATTTACGTAAATCTTATTTACACAATTAATGGAAGCATCGAATGCTAAACTGTCTAATACTGTAATGCTAACCATCCTCAATACATTTTATAACTATACAGAATAATCAAATTGAAGGTAAAATCCTTAATTGAGATATAAAACACTTTAAAACCCTAATCATTCGATTTCGTATAAATTAGTGAAGTAACAAAGCTAAAACGCAAAGAAAACATTACTTCTGTTATATACAATCACAGAATTAAAATAGATACAATAAAATCGATATAAAAATCGACTATGTAAATATTTTATCGATTTAACAAAATTAATCGACTAAAATGATTGGTTGACTTAAGAATAAATGCGCAATGGAAAATATTTTGATTTATTTAGAGTGAATGCATCTCGCTTAAAATAGTGAAACACATCAGGGTATCACAAAGACGAGCCTCTTTTATTATTGAAACCACTAAGGACCACAAATATTAACTGTTTTTAAATGCAATGATTAATGAAGCGGAATGTTAGGTAAACTTATAACTTTCACACTTATTATTGTTAATACTAAGCATTTCAATATTTTATGGAAAGAATAACCATACAGTCTATTTAGGTAACTAGATGACATTTTTAATAGGTAGAAGAGATGGGCTCTAGCTACTAAATGATTTCATATATTTCCTCAATGATCTACACAACTTGAGTTTAAGCCTATGAAAGCTTTGTCTCCTTCACCGGATTACAATAATTCATGTATCGCTGGAGGCAGTGGTCGTCGGCAATGTCTACACAAGACCTAGAATTCTAGATCATTTTATCACAGAACATACGAATTGAAAAACATAACAACAGTCTTTTAGAACAAGAAATTTCACGAATGTAATCAAATTGAACTGAAACTGAAAACTAATCTAACCAAGGAAGTTGTAAAGTATTGGTATTGTGCACTTCATTTAAACAATGAATGTGTCTCTTTCTTGAAGTAGATAATGAAAATGTGACAAAAGAGGACAGAATTACATTTCAAGTTCATCTTTTTATGGAAAGTGAGGAACGTTCGAGACCTGAGAGTGCATTCTACCTGTACTATACAACCTCCTTGAATCTAACATAGACCTATTGAGATTAGACCAGTCTAATGGTTATTTACATACGATTAAATACGTTAATTGTTGCGTTATTGGAACTATAGTTAAATATTATGCATAAAAGACATCAAATATATTTCGTTTTTGTAATATTGTCTTTAGTCCACACGAAATTATTATTTAATCTTAATATTTTATTTGACAGCTGTTAGCTAAGCAAATTTAAATCGCTAAAGGAAGTGGTTGTACGCTTAAGACAGCATGAATGGAAGACTAACACAAACTGCATGAATATTAAAAAGGTAATGGAAGCAACGATATTTATTATGTAGCTAGACAACTGCCAAACAAAATAATTTACAAGAACTATTACATTTATGTAGACAAACATTTAGACTATAGTTATAATATTATGACTCTGTGACATTTTGCGATGTAACAATTTGTGGCTCACACATTTGTGACAAAGAGAAAATATTGTTAGGGATATTCTTAAATAAAGTCAGACGATGCCTGGAGACAGACGTAGTGTATTTTGCGATACTTTATATGCTTCAACACCGCTAAATGCAACAGAGATCTTAGCTTGTAAGTGTTACAGAACTTACAATTACTCGCTAAACTGTATTTTAATAAAACCGTTAAATTAGTATATTATTATGTTTTTGGCACAAAAATACAGTTATGTTTGATCCATTTTGTGCTCCCAAATCTCAGATGTACGTCTTACACAGCTAGAATAACATTAAATAATACATACTTAAATACAGATTAAAATATATACGACAAATCCATAACAGGAACATTTTTTACAAATATTTCGTATCAGTTTGGTTTCTACTGCACATAAGAATGTATATTTATACTAATTGTATTTTTTAACCATATCTAAGCCGTTTTAAATTGGTGGAAGAAATTTAACAAAAGTATTGAGTCAAATTTCTATCTTCCCTTTTATCGAATTGATAAGTTGTTGAAAACTCGCAGATTGTTTAATTAAAACCTTAACGTTGGTGACACAGTCAAAAGTCGATAAATAATTGTGACTAAGTATGATCATCTTCCTGGCTGCAATAGCCACAATAACATTGTTTTTTTATTAGTTCATTGTTGAGTACAAAGAAAAGTATAACAATTTAAAAATCTGGTATATTAACGTTAGAATAAAGTCTTTTACAGAATGCAGGCCATAAATAGGTAGAAGAGGCCTTAACAGAAAACAGGCATTAAAAAGAAGTTTAAAATAAATAACTAAGTTTTTGAAAACAGTAGAAACCTCTGGATAGTTACACTATCATTATATATGTTTTTCGTTTCGAAAATAACCTTTACTCGCCCAAAGGCTAAGCTCGCGACTTGTACATGATTGTCGACACAAAAATACATCACTATTTACATTCCGATTCATTCTACTTTCATTTTACGACCAAAATATCATGTTTTTTTTCACGTACGTATTCTTATTAAACTAAATAATAAGGTACAACGGGGTTGTCAAAGAAATATTTTATTTTATTGACGATTATTATTTTTAGTCGATTTTTATTGCAAAAATCGACTAATTATATTTTCGGATTCGATTTCAGCACTAAACAACTCCGTCTGATTTATACCGTAAAATCAATCAGTATTCTTGAACATTCAAAGTAATTTGAATCAGGGTTTAACAGCCACCACTAGGCCTTTACCATAGGCCCGACCGTCCAAGCGTCCTTACTATTTAGTCGTATAACGTATAGAATATATTATTATGCCACACTTACTCTAGGAACCGTAAGACTAATGAACTAGTATCGCTTAATTACCAGCAGTCGACGGCGACGCTACACCGATGGCCTCGTCCAGACACACCGATTAACTTTTAGACGGTAAAACGGCATAAACGCGTTTTTGCTTTAGGAAATGGGGATTAACACGACTACTGTATGTAATTAGTTTTTATGGTTTAATGTTTCGATGACCACTCCAGTCGTTGTTGGTAGCTGATCGAGAGCTTGCGATCACAGATAATTGAAAATGGGTATATTTTAGGCTTATGATAATATCAACTTTTTAGTTAAGCCTGACAATAAGATTTGCCTTGATTGCCACAGTATGCCTGTATTTAAAGTTTTTGTATTAGTTGAACTGTGTCTGGACGAGATTAAACCTTATTTATTTATTATCATTGCAAGACGTTTTAAAATGAAGAATTATGAAATATCGAAATCTAACTTTTAAATGCCTAAATCTATCTTAGTTTTAGGGAATTAGTAATAAGCGTCATCTATATCGACGTTACATGAGCAACATTTGGTTCTCTCATAGTTTAGAATATAACTATAAATATTGTTTCGATAGTCGATTTTCTAGTCTAGTCAGTCGATTAGTAATCGAGCAACTTTTAGTCGAGCGAAGAATTAGAGAAATCGATAAGCTTTAGTCGATTATTCGATTTAAACGCGCAAGGTTTTTGTTATCATTTGCTTGCTTTTGCGATGGTAATTTCTATAAGTCTGTGTCCTATCTACGGCAGTATATACTATGCAGTGATGTTTTCATAATTCGTAAGTAACTACTAAATTTTTAATCCATTTACGATGACTTTTTAAAAGTTATTTTGATCTCTTGAACTGAATTGGTTAAATATTTGCGTCTATCTATAGTGAGTCCCTATTTAAGCATGAAACTTTACTTTCTACACCAGTTTGGTGTTTAAACCTTGGCCAAGTTCCGATTTAAGTAAATCCAAGTAAGCTTAACTAAGCTTTTAATTAATTAGGTAGCCAAATAGCTGTACGGTAGTATGCTTAGCCAAGTTTATCTCTATGCAAACACAATGTTTTAGATCTTCGATATAAATTGGGATAATACTGTAAGGAAGTGTGTGTAGCCAAGTCCAATATTTAGCGCACTCACGTGACTTGAAGCGGCCATTAAAAATAGGCATCGGTGTACGGTAGAGTGCATAGCCAAGTTCGATACCTAACTCCGTCCGTCAGTTTGACTTTAGCTTATATGTTTCAGGATATTTACTGCGGAGCTTGCATTTGTGTCTTGCGACATTGGCAGAGCCACTTGATGATGCGTGCGTTCCGTTCCACGACGCTAGGTGGCTCTGTGTTGCGGTAGATCTGCTTCTGTACTCCTGGGCCTTGGACCTAGAATGGACATTGTATTTTGATGTATAAGTTACATATTATTTTGGTATGTTTCTTGATAAGTCTTAAGATAATCTTATCCTACAATGGTTAAGATTGATTAAATGTTCTACAATCGCTCAATTAAGACGCGAGGCCTTACTTTTCAGACTGGACATTTAGCTCTTGTACTTTACTACTAATTCATAAACGCGTAAACATATCAGAAACGTGATTTTTTTAAATATCAATGAATATTTGTTATGATTATAAAATTTGATATATTGCAGCTTTTACCTGACTGCATAATGGGGGGTTTAACAACATAACAATTTGAATCTTAATATAACCGACATTCACGCAAGCGATAATTCTAGTCATATATTAGGTCGGGGCAAAAGTTTTTTCGCATTATAGTATGTATGAACTTGTAATAAAGTCTTTTTGGTTATAGTATTTGTATCTGGCTGGCTTTGGTATAATTGAAAGTTAAAGTTTTAAAGAACATAATTCCAAATTCTTTATTACAAGTTTTTATATTCCGTACCGTATAATCAGCAGCCGCAGCCAACTGATTAGAGTCCACAGTGGAAGCGGAGCTGAAGAACACGGGGCTATCGGGCGGCGCGTCCCGCACCAGCGCGTCGTACTGGCGCGGCTCGAGCCCGAGGCGCTCGAAGAACTCCTGCAGGCGCGCCGCCTCCTCCGACGGACTGTCGGGGGAGTCCTCGCCCTCGCACGGCGCGGACGCCGGGCTGCGACCGTCTGAGCGACGGTATCTGGACAAAGGTCTAATGTTACTATACGGTGTATAGTTACTATTAGACATTTTTACGCTGCTATTTTTTATCTGGGGAAAAAATCTGAGAGAACTGCATTTTTGTGTACGCTTTTGTTACGGTGTTCTTGTGAAGTTCAGTCATTTTAGACATTTTTATCCCCAATCTGGGGAAAAATTCCCGGAGAGCTGAATTTTTGTATACACCTTAATACGGCGTTATTATGAAGTTGCGAAAAATCGACATCGACATCGTGTCGGCTAAAAAAATACAAAGGTCAAAAGGTCACGAAAATATTTTTTTTGGAAATATTAATTATTGCTCAGAAAATTGTCTAGAAAAAATGTCTGTTGTAGTTTTTCTGTATTATTAACGGTTTTCGGATAAATGAAATGGATAAATGAAAAGCTAGAAGGCAGTACTAGCTCTATTTTTATGAGCATGATTAAATCATAAATGCGAAACTTTGCTTTCGCTTAACTTCGGAACTAAAGATCACCAACTCAGCCTATTGCGGTCCACTGCAGACCATAAGGTATGTCTAGCAGTGAACTGCGATAGGAAGAGTGCAAGTTACGCTACTATTCCCACTCTGCTGCGGCCTGCAGTCTGCCACTGCCTTCTCACTTCAGACCTTAAGTATTACTCGTTTCTTGTCAACGAAATTGATTTTTACCATTTTTATGTTGATCATTTAGCGGACCACCATTCGGAGCTTTGCGTTCATAATTGTCGTTATGACCTACTATCCATGAAGTTATACAATTACGGGAATAACACTCACCTATCGGAGATATCAGACTTGGACCTTAGGATGGGTCGCGGCCGGCGCTGCTTGTATCGCAGACAGCGCTGGCGCTTGAACGTTCCCAGTGGTGACGTCACCTCCTCCGGCTGGCAAATCTAGGACAAATAATATTATTTTTTATTATGTCACACAACGCCATCTAGTCTCAAACTAAGCAGAGCTTGTATTATGATAGTAGACAACTGATAAACATACTTATATATTTCTAGGTACACATGTATTTTAGATAAAATGCACCCAGACACAGAACAAATGCACAACCATTTGTTCTGTGTCTGGGTGTCATTTCTCATCACACAAACATTTGTCCTGGGTGAGAATCGAAGCCACGACCTCTGATATAGCAGTCAAGGCCACTAATCACTAGACTAACAGGCCAGTCAAACCACTAGAAAAACATGTATAGAAATTGCATGAGGATAGGATGTCAAAAACCAACAAGTGACTAAGAATGATCAATCCCTCTTTCTATAGGAAAAGGCCTTTGTCTTAGAGGTAGGAAATTTACCGGCTGGTATTATAATATTCTGATATATCCCCTCCACTTTCTCCAAAACAGACATTCAATAAGGATTACTACAGGTTACCAAAAATTGCTACATGACGACATTCAAGCAAAATTCTACCTTCTGCGCGGTATCTTTAGGGTGTTTTTTCCCCTCACCAGGTCCGGTGAGCTAAATTCTACTTTCTGCTATGCATCTTTAGGGTGTATTATTCAGTAAGGATTACTACGGGTTACCAAAAACTGCCACATTACGATATTTACATCCGGCAAGCCAAATTCTACCTTCTGCTAGGTACGTTTAAGGTGTATTATCCCCTGACCTGACCCTGACCTGACCACTTGAGGGCGCCACAGAGCCACGTTGTACTTCGTGTCCGTAAATAAAAAGTTGAAAATATATATTTAAAGAATTATAAGTGATCAGAAAGTGCTAAAACTATAACGTACAGTGAGTGTCACCAGAACAATATAAAGAACAAAGTCAATACCAAGTGAATTTTAAGAACACCTAAGTTTTACGGCGAACAACAATTAGTGAAAAAGTTTGACAAATCAAACAAAAACTAAAATAAGGACATTACACAGTGCAGTACGGAATTCGCCTAGTGCATGAACTTAGTGAACTTTGCTTGAAATACGAAAAATAGTGATCTAACAAGAAAAATAACCTCGAAAAAAATACTATATGAGTCATTATCCATAGTAATACAAACATTTCTCGTCAAACTGCCATCTACCGACGAGCAGCTACAAAAAACAAATGAGAACAACTAACGCCATCTAGTGAGGAGGCTGCACCACTAAAGCATACCATCGATCCTTGTTGCAACTATTACAACTGAATATCACAAGAGGGCAGCACAAGTATCACAACAAAAGATAAAAATAACTACGGCACTTTTGTAATCGTATTTATAACTGATAAATCATGGAGGAAGTTATGAATATGCTTAGAGAAATTCAAAACGAGCTGAACGAACAAAAAACAACAATTGTACAGTCAGCAGATAAAGTTACGGAACAAGTAACGAAAAATATAAACTACACACTGGAGGAAAAATTTAATGCAATGGAAATAAAATACGAAAACCTCAAAGAAAAGCTGGATAACCAAGAAAAAAGACTATATTTTCTCGAAAAGCAGTCAAAACAGAGAAATATCGTAATTTTTGGTCTGGCGGAAACTGAAACATCATATGCAGATCTGGAAAAAGACATACTAAGTTTCATTAATAAATATTTCTCTGTAGATCTAGAGCGCAGAGACATACAAGAAACTAGGAGAATAGGAAAGAAAGGAGAAAGACCCC
Source organism: Chrysodeixis includens (assembly GCA_941860345.1). NCBI lineage: Eukaryota > Metazoa > Arthropoda > Insecta > Lepidoptera > Noctuidae > Chrysodeixis > Chrysodeixis includens. The sequence continues at coordinate 10,335,771 of OW796112.1, read as the reverse complement.
GGCCTATAACAATAACATTTACTTCATTGGGAACGAAAATAGAAATCTTCAAACAAAGAGGAGTATTAAAAGACACGAGTTACTACATAACACAGGACTTTCCACAGCACGTTTTAGCTAAGAGAAGGGAATTGCAAGAACAGCTAAAAATTGAAAAAGAAAAAGGGAACTCCGCCTCTATTAAGTACGACAAATTGATAATACACTCGAAAAATAATACAACAACAGGCAACAAGAAAAGATCTCTACCAACATCACCAGAAGTCAATAATCTAACGCTTTCAGAGCCAAAATCACAAGCACATAAAAAGAACAAAACTCATACTCAATCAGGTATACAAAGATCATCGAGCTTGTCAGAGGGAGTTATTAAACCAGGAATACTCGGATTCTTAACTACCATAAACCACAAAAACCAACCAAACGACCAGACAAATGAAAATAATAAACAATAGCAATTACCGCCCTCTCTCACGGAAAACATATTAGAAACGAACACTAACAAACCATATCTTCCAAGCCGGTTGGTCTCCGTGGAAGATCAAGACCAATACCCTCCAAAGGAAATAAAACTATTTTCAAATACCAAGTACAACAATTTCCACAACACTTTATACATAGCGACTTACAATGTTAGAACTCTTTCTACTCACTCACGTCTATTGGAACTAACCGAATCCCTAAGAAACATAAAGTACGATATTATCGGGCTCTCAGAAGTTAGAAAACATGGCAACAAAATAGAGGAACACGAGGAGTTCATTTTGTACTACATTGGCGAAACGCCAGGATTATATGGAGTGGGCTTTATTATTAAAAAACACCTAAAAAAATACATAAAATCTTTCAACGGACTGTCGGAAAGAGTAGCGCTACTCAGATTACAAATCAACAGTCTAGACTTAAGCATCATTCAAGTATACGCCCCAACAGAAAACGCGAAAGAAGACGAACTAGAGCTTTTCTACAGTACTGTTGACAAAGCCATAAGACCCTCAGGGCACAACATAGTCGTCATAGGCGATTTCAACGCCAAAATTGGCCAACCCAAACCAAATGAAACCATCACTGGAAACTACGGCTACGGTAACAGGAACAGTAGAGGAAATAGACTCATTGATTTTGCATATGAAAACAACCTGGCCGTAATGAACACTTTTTTTAGAAAGAACAACAAGCAGAGATGGACTTGGAAAGCACCTGACGGCAATACAAAAAACGAAATAGATTACGTCCTAACAAACCTACCGAAAAACGTATACAATTTACAGGTTCTGAATATCACGTACCCTTCTGACCACAGACCTGTGAGGGCGGCCTTCAATATACTTCTAAAATCAAAAAATCGCAGTAAGTTCGGTCGATGCCCCAAGCCTCAGATAAAAACCGAAAAAGAAGTTCAAACCTATATTGAATCGTTGAACAGCTTGGCAGCAGACATACTAGACCACTGGAGTGATAGAGACACCGTTCAAGTTTGCTACGATAAAATAACTAATGCAATTGACACCGGCCTAAAAAGAGTACAAGGCCTAATAAGTAACACAAACGCCGAGACAAAGCAAATTATAACAGCACGCACTAAGGCACTAATCAGCAGAAGGCAAGAAATACATAAGATTAAACCGAAATCAAGGGCGATGAAAAATGAGCTGAAGGCTCTTTATAAACTCATAAGTAAACGAATCAACCACGACTATAAGGTACATCGCACACAAACGATCACAAGACATCTTCAAGCCACAGGCAGTGCCAATAAAGCATACAAAGAATTAAAAACACATAAATCATGGATTGAAGAGTTAAAAGACAGAACTAAAATTACACAAAATAGATCGGAAATAATGAAAATTGCAACAGATTTTTACAAAAACCTATACAGCTCACCAGATCAGTCAACATACAAGCTACCGAGCCGTAATACAGAAAGAGCGATGGCTACCTTCACCGAAGAGGAAGTAGCTAAAGGAATTAAAACACTGAAATCAGACAAAAGCCCAGGGCCTGACAGGATTACCAACGAAGTCATAAAAGCAGGATCGACGTGCCTGGTTACACCTCTTACACGACTGTTTAACATGATACTGACCAGTACGAACTCTCCACGCCAATGGTCTGAATCAGAAATCATTCTGTTGTACAAAAAAGGAGATCCAAATAACATAAGTAATTACAGACCGATAAGCCTACTACCATCATTATATAAACTTTTCGCGTCACTATTAGAAAAAAGGTTAAAAGTAACAACAGAAAAACTGCAACCTATTGAACAGGCGGGCTTTCGTCGAGGCTTCTCCACAATCGATCACATACATTCGCTAGAGATTATTATAGAAAAATACCTAGAGTTCAACAAACCCATCTATATAGTTTTTATTGACTACCAAAAAGCATTCGATACTCTACTCCACTCATCGATCTGGGAAGCTCTAATATCACAGGAAGTACCTTTGGAATATATTCAAGTCCTAAAAAACATGTACGACAATAATACCAGCAGAGTGAAGCTGGAAACCACTGGACCACCCATACAAATAAAAAGAGGCGTGAGGCAAGGAGACCCAATTTCTCCAACAATCTTCATAGCGGTGCTGGAGTATATCATCGGTAAAATAAACTGGGAAAAAGAGGGCATAAACATAAACGGACGGTATCTAAGCCATCTCAGATTTGCAGACGATATAGTTCTGCTATCAGAAAGCACAACCCAACTTCAATTGATGATAAACTCTTTACACGAAGAAAGTCGTAAAGTAGGCTTGGAAATCAATTTAGATAAAACAAACGTCATGACGAATCATACTAAAATACCTATTTATCTCACAAATCGACCGCTATCGTATGCTGATTATTACATTTATCTGGGGAAACAAATCTCATTTAACCCACGCAACAATGAACTAGAAGTTGAGAGAAGGGTCAACATCACCTGGAAGAAATTTTGGAACCTGAAAGAAATCCTAAAAAGCGACATGTCTATAAATTTGAAAAGTAGAGTCATGAATACCTGCCTACTCCCGTCACTAACTTACGCTTGTCAAACGTGGAAATTCACAAGAAAACTAAAAAATAAGATCATAACCAGTCAAAGAAGTATGGAGAGAAGCATCCTGAAAATCAAAAAGATACAAAAAATCCGCCATACCACCATAAGACAGAAAACTAAAGTCATCGACGCACTCAGTTACTCACAGAAGTTAAAATGGCGATGGGCCGGACACGTAGCCAGACTCAATGATAACCGCTGGACCAAAACGACAACGTCATGGATAGGACCACCGGGCCAGAGGAAAAGAGGTAGGCCAAATACGCGTTGGATAGACGACATCATAAAAATAGCAGGCACACACTGGATGCGAGAAGCAGAAGACAGAGAAAAATGGTCTTCTTTGGAGGAGGCCTTTACCCTCCGTTGAGAGGGGTTCTTGTTCCCATTAATATAAAGCACCTAAAATAATATGGTACCTAATTAATTAATTGCATGCAAACTGTTTTTCTAAATTGTAAAACAATATTTTTTAACCTATATCTGTTAACCTATAAGTATTTGTTACAAGAAATAAAAGGCTTTTTTATTTTATTTTTTATTTTATTTTATCCCCTGACCTGTGTGGTGTTGACGTACTCCTGCTGCTTGTCGTCAGGCCGCGGGCGCATGCGCAGCTCCTGGTACTGCGGCTGCTTGCTCACCAGCTCCGTGCTCGGCTCGTGGTATCTGGGGATTTTCCATATTTTATAAGAATTAAATCTAATTTAAAGGTTGACAAGTCTATTTCTGATGTAGTTTTTGGAGACTAAGGGAGGGGTATTTTATGTCGTGAAGAAAAATGTAGACAAATAAAAAATGATGTCCGGACGATTTCGGCCACGGCGGCTAGTGTTTCTATGACACTAACCAGCTACGCAGGACATAATATATTATAGTGCACAAACACAGATACTCTGTTCCTTTACTCTCATTGTCTCTCATAGCCCGATGGGACGGCAATCCGACATTAACGGTGAGAGATCAGGCGCAGGACCCATATTTTTTACATGCCTTCCGAAACGGTGACACCTATGTATGAAGAAAGAGAACATATTTCTACTGCCCATTATAACAAAAAATGTTTTAAAGAATTCGCTAACACTATTCCTCTGTGCATCATGCAATTATGAACTCTCTACCTATAACATTAAAGTCTATTTCCATCCTCACCTGGTATACTCCCTCTCCCTAGAGTAATCCTTGCGGCCGACGCTGAGGCACTTGAGCGGCGTCTTGTACGTGCACTCGTAGTCGCCGTAGTCGTACATCGGCGGCTCGTCCTGGAACTGCGGCGGGGGAGCGCTCGCCTGTGCGTAGTGAACGAGCAATGGTTAGTGAACAATGTGAAGATGTCGGGGTATGTGAAGATTGTCATGGTATGTGGTGGGAAATCGTAATAGAAGAATTAATATTTTGTTTTGAAAGGTTTTGGGTACGGCTGAACTTGGCACAGGCTTAAATACTTTTGGCTCAGCTAGTTTCCCAGGCCTCTCCACAAAGGCGAAGCGGGCGTGACGCTGGGGGCTTTTAGTGGGTATACCGGGACTTCTAACTCCCGGGGAGCCCCACATACCCCTCCGGTTTGGAAGGGATGCGTAATTGCATTTTCCCCCAGCGAAACAAAAAAAAGGCTTATATACTTTTATTATCCAATTATACTAAACATTTTCGAACAGTTAAATGGGATTTCTGTACTTTTTTTAACATCGACTGTTTTACGTTTTTTCTTAAAAGCAAAAAATAAAATTTATTTAGCTGCCATTTCTTACCTGAAAGTGTATCCCGACCCTCGGAGCGTGCGCGTAGTGATGGTGGTGCGCGTGTTGCGGGGGCGCGGGCGGGGGCGCGGGGGGCGCAGGGGGCGCGGGGGGCGAGGGCGCGCCGTCCTGGAACTGCGGGGGCGCGCACACCACGTGCTCGCCGCCACCACCCACCCACACGTACGAGTTGAAGCGGCTGCACACATAAACATGAAGTAAGGATCTACTATTCTAAAAATAGAGGGTCTACCAAAACCTTTTAGACTGTTGCAGTTGTGGAAACTGCCTCTTTTGTCATTGCAAGAGAGTTACTTTAAGAGGTTTTCGTAGGCCTCCTGATAGTACAGGCACGGGATTGGAGAAGTGGAGAACCCTTGTTACTTCGACGCATTACTCTGTGTAAGACCGGTCCGACCATTCGAGCTTACACCCAGATCAGTCGGCACTGACTCCCACGCACGAGAATTCCCGTCCGCCACGTGTGTGTGTGTGTCTGACCTGTGCTGGTCGTGGTCGTGCTGCGTGGAGGAGCCGGAGTCGGTGCGGCGGTGCGCATGCGCGGCGGGCGCGGGCGCGCTGCGCTGCGTGTGTGTGTGTGTCTGACCTGTGCTGGTCGTGGTCGTGCTGCGTGGAGGAGCCGGAGTCGGTGCGGCGGTGCGCATGCGCGGCGGGCGCGGGCGCGCTGCGCTGCGTGTAGTGCCCGCTCGAGCCGCCAGAGTCCCGCGCGAACGACGACCCGCAGCGACTGACGGAATTGTATACATCATTAACATCACCATCGCCATCACATACATCATCACGTCATCATCACATCATCATCACGTCATTAACACATCATCATCACATCACCATCACGTCCTCATCACATCATCGCCACATCACCATCACGTCATCATCATCTTTTGACGGGGTAGCGGTTAGTGGCCCTGACTGCTAAACTAGAGGGCGTGGATTAGATCCCCACCCTGGACAAAAAATTATGTGATGTGTAATGGCGTTGTGTAAAAGTCGTTCAGTATTTATTTATTTATCTGCCTTGAATACCCACTGCCGATGACTGATGAGGTGATGACGCGAAAGACTGGCAAAGTACATAATTGCGATGGAAGATTTAAACTTGGATTAAATATTATCTAGGCTTACAAAAAAGTACTTGTCAACTTGTTTTCAGCTTACCTGTTATACGACTGGTAATTCTCCTCTCCCGGAGATGGGTGTTCAGAAAACGCCTCGCACGACGACATCAGAGACGAGTGATTCGATCTGGGAAAACAAACAGAATTTTACTCTATTGTCTTCCTAGTTCTACTGACTTTTGAAGATCAGGAGGTAGGTATCACCCCCTTTTTAAGTAAGACTTGTAGTTGCGAAGGTGAGGCGCTATACGCTGTGTAGTGCTTCCTCTCACTTCCACAGCTGCAATAACCTTAAGAGGAGGTGGTAGGCAGTCAGAATTATGGTAGACTCTATCTCTCTCTAGTTCTCTTCAACGTATCTGGTAACACAGATTGCCTATCTCCTTGCCGTGTCGTACAACTGGCGGTATCGACATATGTCGGTTTGTGCAGCTCCCTTAAAAATGGTTGAGCTGCATGAGCTATTCGGGGCTTGCGTGCCGCCTGTTGGCACAGGCTTCCTTAGATCGATCTGGCTCTTTCTTCTAAAAGCCCAGTCCAAGAAAGACATTGCATTTGTTTACTCGATATGAAAACACTTCATTATCTGGACTTTAAAAGAGGCGATGACCCCTGAGTTTAATTCGACGTTTCTTCTAAGCCTGTTAGGAAATGTCGATTTCAGGGAGTTCTTTAGAGATAGTATTTATCCTATTTGCACAATAAACCATTTAACTTTAATTTCCTGGCAGCTTGCAAAACCAAACTATGGCACACAATCCTATGTCTATTCATTCTTCTGTGTTGTGGTGTGTGTTACCTGGTGCCCTTAGAGGAGCAGGAGGCGGTGCGCTGGTGTGTGGAGTGTCGCCGGCGCCGCGGAGAGCGACCCAGCGTGTCCGCGTGACCCACACTCACACTGCATGGGGGAAGAAATAAAATGGCGAATTAGGCAACTTAATAAGAGAGTAAAGTGGTAAACCCTATTCTGAAGAAAAGATGTAAAAATGGTGAGATGAGCCACGTATCATGTCGAAAAATGATCCGACACGAGTCTGAATCGCGATAGGTAGGTCGTGTGTAAAGGGGACTACTTCCCAAAACAAAAACACCGCAGACGTTCGCTTCACAGACAGTGGAGTGATGATTTGCTCCAGTCGGCTGGTAAGAGCTGGATGCGAGTGGCTGAAAACAGATCTCAGTGGCGTGCACTTGCACACCTGTGTCTAGCAGTGGACTGCGATAGGATGATGATGATACGAGCGCCTTCCGTCTATATTTTTGGACTAAAGAAAAGCCTAAAGCTGGAAAGATTACGTGGAATGCATACAAAATTTTACTACAGGCAAGTCGGTCAAATTTAACAAGATTTTACAGACAAAAGAACAGGGAAAAGAAAATAATAGTTTGTAGTATTCACTAGCTATTCTATACTCACTGTTCAGGATAGCATCGGGTCTGCGTGTGTAGGTCCGGTAGAGACTTGTGGCTGTTGATGTTGGGGCAGCCGCTGTCGTCCTCACGCATGCTCGGCTGCGAGTGCGAGTTCGACCTGCAATCACTATAGGACGACAGGCTTTTACTTCTAGACATTTATGTATTAAAGTTGTAGGAAGTAATAAGACATAATTACATAGGTAATTTGTTTTGACTTTATTGTAGACAAAATGTTATCAATCTACCTCCGCATTGTGATAATTGGATTAAAAAAAATATTATCCAAAAACATATTTACTATCCTGGAAGTTTGGACTTCCGAGATGATAGTTCATGTTTGTCATTAGATTGATTCATTTTGAACAGTCCTCTCGTCACTTCGAACTTCTCGTCAAACTTCTCGTCAAAAGAGGAATTCCATTCAGGTGTCATCACCACTTTAAAGATCCCCCACACTAGCGTCTTTCGAGCGTCATCGTGCCAGCGTCCGCGCAATGTCCACCTCGCCGCGCTCGAACGAACGTCAAGCGTTCGGCGGCCAGCGCTGGCGTCGCGTCGCCGCGGCGTCGAAGTCAGGTGGACGTCGCGCGGACGCTGGCACGATGACGCTCGAAAGACGCTAGTGTGGGGGATCTCTTAAGGCTGATTTCATGTATGGTTCAAGTTCTAAGACAGTTTCCTTAAATTTCCTCGACATGGATCGAGATCACGTTACCTAAGCACCTATAACGTAGTACGCACCTGATGTACCGTGGCGCGGAGTGCGCGTACTGCGCGGGCGGGCTGATGGCGGGCGCGGGGTCGGCGGGCGAGCCCGAGCCCGACACCACCGGCTCCGGGAGCTCCATGTTCTCCGGGCTCGACTGGGAACTCGCTGCGAGAGACACTGCTTGTTACCTAAGCACCTATAACCTAGTACGTACCTGATGTACCGTGGCGCGGAGTGCGCGTACTGCGCGGGCGGGCTGATGGCGGGCGCGGGGTCGGCGGGCGAGCCCGAGCCCGACACCACCGGCTCCGGGAGCTCCATGTTCTCCGGGCTCGACTGGGAACTCGCTGCGAGAGACACTGCTTGTTACCTAAGCACCTATAACCTAGTACGTACCTGATGTACCGTGGCGCGGAGTGCGCGTACTGCGCGGGCGGGCTGATGGCGGGCGCGGGGTCGGCGGGCGAGCCCGAGCCCGACACCACCGGCTCCGGGAGCTCCATGTTCTCCGGGCTCGACTGGGAACTCGCTGTGAGAGATACTGCAAGTTAGCTATGGGCGCTTGAGTCGCAAGTATATTTAAGGAAAGGTAGCATACTCCGTTTGAAACATCATCACCTCTGAAAGTGAGATGCCCCTTTTTTTCTGTGTAGTAGGTCACTTTGCTTCAACTTATCAATAAGAGGCTTTTAGAGGGAGGGAGAGAGTGGTAGGCTACTACTCTCTGTGTCTACGAAGAAGCTACCACTGATAGCCTCCTCGTAGGCATATAAAATTAGAGTTTTCTCAAATTCAGTAAGGGTGCGATTTGTCTACAGAACTTCTACTCTCAGGTCTACATTTTGTTTCGTTTAGATTTTACAGCTGCTACATTGAGTCATTAGATCGGAAGCAGACAGTTGGATGCGGTTAGGGTGTCTCATAAATACATGCCGACCGCAAATACTTATGATCACTGATTAGAATAAAGAAAAAAAATATAGTTTCACATAAAAAAAGGCATTAAAACACTTACGTATAGAATAAGTATTCTTGATGACAACTTCACTGGCCCTTTGTCTCGGTATAACGAACGACTCCGGGAAGAAGACCCTGGCGTCTCCGAAGCTCAGAGGCCTGTTCATCTTGTCCCGATGGTCGGGGTCCGACTTCTGGGCCTTGGACCCCGAGGTCCCGGACGAAGAGGTCCCGGAGAAGGTCCCCGAGAAGGTCCCGGAGTTGTGCTGAGAGCGAGGCATTGTTTCCCGCTCCGGGTACGAGTCTTTGAGCCGTCTGGAGTCGGCGTATACTTTGTGCGCTGGATGTAGGATTAAGAAAGGTTCGGTTTGTAATAAATGTTTGAAACTTTCGCGACTAGTACACATTATTTTAGACAGCAAACGGGTCTTATTTGCGATATAATTAGATATTTCTTTTCTCCCGACGTTTCGGCCGAGTTGCACCGACCGTGATCACAGGTGGAATAGGTTAGTACGGTGAATGAGGTAGATATAATGGTATGAATATAAAAAAAACAGTCGTGTTAGTCACAGAAGTCAGCAATTTCTCAAAAATGTTACTGCGGAAAATAATTTACCTAGATGTTAAACTTATGCTTAAAAACTACAGCAAAGTAGGTTTATGGAAGAAAGAAATTATTTTGCCAATGGCTGGATTTGAATACAGAAAATTAGAGTATTGGAAATCAGTATTATCTTTTAGAACTGTCAATATTCTACTAGAGTAGACCTTAACTTAATATAAGCAATTAGAAGCAGAAATACACTTACAAACAGCAAACGGCGGTGAATACACATTCTCCCGGCTGTCGGCATGCTCTAGCAGTCGGCGCAGCGTGTTCTGCAGACCCTCGCCCGCGCTCACCGCGCGACGCGTGGCGCCTATACTGCGGGTCGTGGCGTCTGAACGGAAAGGTAACATTGGGTAAGGATCAAAGATATAATATATTATTAGGTCAGGGAAAAAGTTTTTTCGCATTATAGTATGTATGAACTTGTAATAAAATATTTTTGGCTATAGTATTTGTATCTGGCTGGTTTTGGTATAATTGAAACTTAAAATTTTATTTAAAGAACATAATTCCAAATTCTAATTTTATTAGAGACAGATAGATTTTATCAGCACTAAAAATCAAAAGGTTTTTATTTCGAGTAGACCTTCTCAGGCACTTTCAAAATGTTACTGACTCCAGTTGCGCGGTTCCAAAATGTCATTCTTATGGAGAAGAACCGGCAAAAAGACGAGCGATCTTTTAGAGAAATGGTGGGATCTATGGCGTATTGTATGAAGAAATTAACCAACATAAACAATAGAGAGGACCCAGGAGGAGATGGCGCGATGAGCTCGACTCATTTATTCAAAACTGGCCCCAATTAGCCATAGACTGGGATAGCTGGAAAGAGGGAAGGGAGGCCTTTGCTCTGCAGTGGGACACTAACGGCTAGTAATAATAATAATAACATGAACAATATTGCATATGTCTAGACATGTAGAAACACTGTCGTTTTTTAATTCATAAAGACTACTCTCAACATGAAAAAGGACGTAACAATTTGCACCACAGTCTTAGTTCTCAATTGCATTCGACGTTGATTAATAGTCCACTTCATTGACCTGAATGAATGCAAGCCTGTGGTTATTCAATTAATCTTGTAAGTTATGTCAAAACACAACCATTTATGTGGAACGGGTTTAGTGATGCAATTGACTTGAATTTGTAAACAAGGAACTGGATTAAACCTGTTATTTTTGCATGGTAACCTATCTAACTTTAAGGAGAATTTCTACAGTGATTATTTAAATCGAATGGCTAAGTGTCGTGGTAAAGAATCTTAGTTATTAAAAGTGTGATGATTTTTAGAACCACACACGCAGAGGACAGAGCTCTGTTAGCTTCTAGTTTGATCAGACTAAGCATTAATCGCGCTGACAATGTATTTAATAGCAGCCAGTACAATTTGGACGTTTAAGGTCCTAGCCGATTAAACTATCGGCCGACAACAAGCTTGTTTTTTGCGGGGCCCGCTCTGGGTATTTGCGTGGGCTTCTTCTCTTTACCTTATATGTAATTACAATCTTAAGTTGTTAAACAATACTTTATTTGCTAACTTACTACTACATATTTTTGACTACATTTTTAAACAGTAATCCCTCTAATACTAAATAAAGAGGTTCTAATTCTACTCTAATACGTAAGAGGTTTTGTACGAGATGATTAAGCTTATTCTTTCTATGAGATAAAGGTATTTGCTCAGCATCGGGACATTTATAGGCTGGTAATACTCACATGGGTTACAGCAGGCGTCCTGGTTGAGGGTACCGGAGCTGACCAAGTGGCAGCCACCGGCAGCTATCGCCTGCCCGAGACCGCTGCTCATCTGTCAATGATAATGGTAAAGAGCAAATTAAGTCACGGGTTAATATTGGTCTGTGAATGAATGAAAAAGGAGTAAATGATACAGTGAGTGTCTAGAGTAGAATGAAAGAAAAAAACGTGTCACGCCGATTTCAAGTAAAATGGGATAAGATCACGATGATAATGATGATGTAAGACTTAAATACAGATTTCACAATTACAGAACTCTACAGACGTGCTGCGCCGACCCCAAATAATAATTGGGATAAGGGCAGAGAAATGATGATCATGATGATGAGAACTTTACAGCTAGCTACAGTTCGACTTGCGACCCCGCCGCCGCGTCAGCTCATGTTTAAGGACTCCGGTTGGGTCCGAAACTAGTCGGGCTATCCCGATAAATACGCGTGAGTAAACCGTTATATATTTATATATCTCTTAAATATGAATCATTCTCACGAAAGTTATTATAATAAGCTAAATGTCTATATCAATAAAAGCAAAGTAGGTACTAACATGAATCCTTACCCTGAGCGGCAACTCCTGCTTCCTATCCAACACGGTCTCGGACTTGACGTAGAAGGCTTTGGTCTCCGCCAGCAGTTCCACCGCGGACTTGCGCTTCTGCTGCTGCGGCGGCGCCAGCGAGCGCGGGGCCGCCATGCCGTCCCGCTTGCGGGGGAGCTTGAAACTCGCGAATAACGAGTCTGCTAGACGTCGCCTGGGGGATAAGGATGGTGGTAAATGTCTGGTGTATATTTAGAGAGTTGCTGTTAGATGAATGTAAAGGAGAATTACGAGTAGATCAGTACACAAGGTATTCAAACTTTCGTGACTTGTACACATATTTCAGACTATAAACGGGTCTTATTCGCGATTTAATTCGAAATTTCTTTTCTCCCGACGTTTCAGCCGCGTTGCACCGACCGTGGTCATGGGTCGTGGTCATGGCACTAGTCAACAAACAGTCGAATTATATCGGGAATAAGACCCGTTTGTTGTCTAAAATATAGATTAGTGCATAGTCTATAAAAAGTTACCATTATTGGATTGATGTAGTATGAAATTGTTCTGAGCACTGATTTGGAAAAATCGAACGTCGACAGATCGATATAGGTAGCATGAATAGTATCAGATTGTTTGGACGACTGATTGTCCTGCCCTGATACACCTTGTATTTAGGCATAATCGCTTTTCCTCGTAAGCACCACATGATGTAGTCGGTATATATTGTAGTATGGTTCTCTCAGTATCCCATCAAAAAAAATCTTAACAATGCTTTCTAGAGTATGGCATGTTATTGAAACTACACAAATATTAACTAACTGTACCAGGCAATAACAGACCTTGGCGGCGACTCAAAAGACCTCGAAAACGAGGCACAATTCGCAGCGCCCTCAAACTTCTTCCTGACTTCCTCGACTTTGGACCAGCCGGCTTCGACGTTGAGCCGGCGGTTCAGCGGCGTGGCTTGTGCCGCATGCTTGGCCAGCTCCTCCCGCGTGCGCTTGACCGACACCTCGGGGATGCAGTCACGGGGGCGAAGGCCCCGCGCCTCGTGGCATCGCTCGATGAACTGCTGGCGCCGGAGCGAGAAGTTCGCTGATTGGTGGCAGTCTTCGTCGTCGTCTAGACACCTGGAAATACGAATTCAAACATAGAACAAATGAACCACGAAACCCAACCTTACCACGTTGTTTTAAAGTTGGTTTTTGATCTGCATCACACCTAAATTTCAATTATCTTTGCAGATCCACATGTGAACATTTTTATGTGGGAGAAGATCGAACAGCTTATTTGTTTAGCTTATCTTATGGTTCCGGTCCCGACAATTTTACGGCAGTTGAGTTAATGATTTAGTTAGGTTTGATGGAAGCACTTAGATAAAGGACACGCGTTTGATAAATGTGGCACGCAGCGGGAGATTCCGGGCTGGATTAAATGATAAAAAAGACTCTTTTAAACTTTAGTCCTTGCAGCTTTGATCCTTAGCTTACCTAGCAGGCTGCGCGAGATGCGACCTGCAGGGCTGGTAGCAGGAGAGGGCGGCCATGTCTGGGGCGGGGCCGGGGGCGCAGACAGGGGCCGCAGCCGGCGACGCTCATCATTGGTCCACCACGCTCGATGCACCGCCGCTGCTACCACTGGCTTCTGCAATAATGAAAATAAAAATAAATATTCCAAATGGCTGCAAACAGTGTCACTCGCGAGATGACGTCAGATAGGAACGTGTGGAAGAAGAAGTCATGCTGCGCCGACGCCAAATAATAATTGGGAGAAGGGCAGGGGAATGATGATGATGATTCCACGACTTTCCCACAACTCACACTAAGCAGAACTTGTATAATGAGTACTAGACAACTGATAAACATACTTACATATTTCTAAATACATACATTTATTGTAGATGAGTAGGTAACACCCAGACACAGGACTAATGATCGTGCTCATCACACAAACATTTGTCCTGGGTGGGGATCGAACCTACGATCTCTGGTATAGCAGTCAGGGCCACTAACCACTAGACCCTGTCAAATGAGATAGCATTATCAGAAAACAGTATACAAATAATCCTCTTTCTGGAGGAGTTTATTTACATGTTTTTCCTATACTGTTATGTCCAAGAAACTGTGTCAAGATATATGCGTCCCTATTAACCGCACGCAAGCGCATGTGCGTCACTATCCTTGGGTGTGATTGACTAATTACGCCGTAAGTCTTTAAACTTATACTTACTGCTCACTCTATTGGTGTTATTAGACACATTTTTATAACGTACTAAAATTCTTATGTCGGATATGCAATGACTAAAGAACTTTGGTCCGTTTTTTTTGTGACCCGGTAGAAAAGCTTCAGCGATTTCGTTCACTCTGGGGAAGGCGAAAGGGTATACCGAAGTTATAGCGGCTTAAACCACCGGAATGCTTTCTCCTTTCCCTAAATTCAGGGAAACGGGAACGTTTTCGCAGACTTCTCCGAAACTCGACTGTCAAAAAAACAGCTCTGATCACTTGCTTTTGCCGGAGTCGCGGGATCGCTTGCGGAAACATAACCCCTACGGCAGTATAAACCACATAACGAACCTATTATTATAATCCAATATAATAATAACGTCGACAATAATTACTCTAACCATTGTTACGCCAAAAAAACTAAAGCTCACCGAGAAATCAGTACCGCTATACTTTTAATTCAATAACATCTTACATAACTACAAACGTCACATACTAAGGACTTTACTAGATAAATATTTGAACCGAGTTCACAGTACTTTCACCGCTGACTCGTCAGTTAGTCTGTTAGGTAAGTTAAATACAATAGTGGAGAAAACTGTATTACAAGACTAAAAACATGAATTGCATTTTTGTGCTGTCAATAAGATTTGAAAATGCCGGTCGTGGTTACGTCTTCAATTATATAAAAGATAAAAGGTGATTGATGGTTAATCAAAAGTGCAAAAAGAGGTATTATTAAAATCCTTTTGTCAATAGATGATATTATATTATAAGTTTAAGCCGCGGTAGGCGAGGCTGGTGATCTAACATCACAACTTCAAGTAACACCATCGCAGTCGTGAAAAAGAGACGCCGCTCTGTCGTGTAGTGTATCTCGCTTTCACAACTGCAACTCTCTTACTGACGGGCGTTGGTAGATGCCTTGATATACCTACATTACCTACAGATAGAGTATTCTGGA
Source organism: Chrysodeixis includens (assembly GCA_941860345.1). Lineage (NCBI taxonomy): Eukaryota > Metazoa > Arthropoda > Insecta > Lepidoptera > Noctuidae > Chrysodeixis > Chrysodeixis includens. The sequence goes on along the minus strand of OW796112.1, from coordinate 10,320,671 downwards.
TTTCGACTGTATGATTTTATTAACTGTATTAATTTTAGAGCTAGGCAAAGGTTTTTTTTTTCTCCCATTTGTCTTTTACGAAGAAGCAGCTAAGTAAGACCTTTGAAACAGTTGAATGTGTATTATTTAATCTTAGCATTCTTGGATAATAAAAATAAAAATACCGTATCAACATCATATGTTATACAAACATAAACTGTTTGTTTTCGTTTGTATAACATAAAACATATCGGAACCGACTCGTCAAATACACACATACATATCTACACAAATAAAACTCATAACAATATAGTATGTCTATCCTTTTCCGTCAAGTATTAATAACATCCTATTTCCGACTAAATAGAATTACTACAGTATAATGTTATATTAATTATTGGCCATGAAAGTACGAGCTCGCGGTCTAATGATAGAGGACGCCAAAGGTAACCGAGTTAAAGCCATGTATTCCGCGATTTTAAATACTTAAACATCTATTAAAGACACTAAAAAGTATCCATTGCGAATAACATCAGTACGAGCAGAAATGTTACGTAAGTAAGTTTTATTTAAACTCGGAATACTACGTAAAAACAGGACAATGATTGAAAAAAATCTTTACTCAGAACAATTTACATTATGTAGGGGTGGTAAAAAATCTATGACTGGGCCTATTACACACCCGTTTTTGTTTAGGCGAGACTCATGGACACCTTCTCGGTACTCAGGAGGTAGTGGGTAGTGTCAGACTCTTACTGACTAAACCTGAACCGCCGTGCAACGTCGTCCGCATTTGGTCGGTGCGTGGCAATGCATAAAGTATATCACCCATTGCTAATTTATTTATGCCCACACCTAATACACACCCTAGATATAATAATGATGATCTACTTCGTCCTCTTTTCATGATGTCCTAAAAAACAAATGAATACAATTGCTCTATTTCATTATAACCAGTTTGCGTACTGGTTTTATTGCGATGTCGCACTCATTAGCTTTATTTATCAGTAATGAGGTTATTGTTCGCTATGCGGAATGTGCTTTGTGTTATACGCCGCCCGTCATATTATTGTTGTCTTTTGGTGACAGTATGCGATTGAATAGTAAACTTAGCAAAATGGCGAAATAAAAACCCGTCACTAGCTAGTGCAATTGCAGTATTTCAAACGTATGGTTGAATGTTGTATGCATCTTAATGTCGCTGCATTTCGTGTGGCAAAATACTGGGAGTAAAAACTTACAAGCACCATCTACTTGAGAAGAAAACGCATGAAATTCTACCCGATGTAGGTAAAAAAAACTAAACAGGAAATGATATCTAAGGAAACAATTATTCAATGTAAAACCACGCATCGTCTAAGACATTATAGACACAGGGCACCCGTCACCCTTTGCCACCAATTCTGCCTATAATTCGCAAACTAGGGATTTTGTTGGGCTATATCTTCTCCAGCAGCAATAACACAGCAAGCGGTGAAGGGAAGGTGAAGGTGAAGGGAAGGAAGAGGTGCTGCCTATAATTATTTCAAAATAAAAAGTTACTTTCAAAACGTTACTGACTCTAGTTGTGTGGTTCCAAAATGTCATTCTTATAGAGAAGAACCGGCAAGAAATTCCAATTTTTAGCTCATTTGAATAAACGGGTTTGGATTTGATTTGACTCAACAATTAGTGCACCTAATCTATTTACAGACGTCAATTACTACCTATCTAGTAAACAAGCATAACATGAAGTGTACCTAAGCGTCGCATAGAAAGTCAGCTAAGTTGACGTCGCACGGGAAAACGAAAGTCCATGTTTATCTCGTTTTTTCTTCACAAATTATACGCGTTTATGAGAAACTGTGAGTTAACAATGAACTGAGTATTAATGGTAGTAGAATGGGAATGAGTGAACGAGATTAACGGGTATTAAGGGTTCTTAACAGTTGTTAATAAATTTCACTAAGACATGGCTAAGTATGGTATTGTTTATACGTATTGTGGTTGTGAAGTTGTTATAGCAATACTCGTGGAAGGAGAAAATCAACTGTTTGTTGAGTTGCAATACAACGATATCCAAGTAACGGCAACAAGCATGTTCAAGAAAGGAGTAGAAAAAACTACTAATTAGTATTACTGTCAAACAAAAGGCTGTGTCAATCGATGCATAGCTACCCCGCTGATTCGCTGTCTAGTCTACAAAAGTAAAACAGACAATAGGTCAGCAATTTTAACAAACAACACATTATACCTAGCAATTTAAACAAAAACAACATTAAATTCGCTAAACAAACATAACCAGTTCGAAATCAAATCAGAGATACGTGAATTCCCGTTAACTAGAGCTAGCGTCAGGCGGGTTGCGCAAACGCATCGGATGTCACCGCGCATGCGCATGCGTCGATCTAGCGCGCGTACCTACGTAGCTGCTGAATACGTAATACTGTGGCTGTGTTAATGTTCCCTTGACCAGCACTTATGGTTAGTGTTTTAGTAACTTATTATAATGTTATTTGACTAATTACATACATACCTAGCATGTAAATAATTTGTAGGTAAGGTCGTAAAGAGAAACTGTTGTTTGTGACTTAATATTCGTCTCCTTGTAAAAAGTATAATATGGTACTCTGATTTTTTTCTCATACCATTAGAAGATAGATACACAATTAAATTCACGAATACAGTTGCAAAAAGAGACTAGACTTACATTATAACTATTTGTTTGTTATTTGGGAAGGTTAATAACTTTATTTTGTTTCATCTAAAAACCATGCCAAGATAAAAGAAATTCGCTTTTAAATACGATATTATTTGAATAAAGTTAATTAAACATTAATAAATTAAGCAGTTAGATATAAAATAGACGATTTAGTGTGAAAATATTAGAAATGTTAGCGTATGCATTTTAGAGCAATAAAAACGGAGTTTTGTATCAAACAGACGGGACTAACGGTCTATAAGAAAACTTTGGATGTTACCAAATAATTTGCATAAATAAATAAAGAATGAGTAGAAAAATATCATTCGTTACGTAGACCGAACATATGTGGGTTAATTAATGCATGGTTATATGAGATTTCTGAGTATAATGTTAACTAAAGTAAGTTGTCTGTTTGTTTGAAAAAGTATCAAATTGTATTGTAATGATTTTGGAAGGTCAAGAAATAATTGTTATTTTCGTAGACATTTGCAGATCCAAGTATGAAAGGGGGTATAGTGAATCTTTTATAGTCAGCGTGTAACTACCTGAGTGATTATACCAATTACAAAAATCTGTTTTATAAAAAAGTTATTCCAGAAGATTTATGTCTAGGTGTGAAATGAATTGCTATGCATTGCCACGCACCGAGTAAATGTAGGAGACGTTACACGGCAGTTCAGGTTTACTCAGTAAGAGTCTGGCTTCCCCCGGACTCAAAAAGGCACTTACATCTATAGATACAAATTGTAATGTTTGGCCACTGTACTTGTGTAATATATATTTAGTTAATTCAATGTCTGGCCGGTAAGTCTAGGTATTTGTATAGTTTATTAAGTTTATTAAGTTACACAAGGAAAAACATTCAAACGTAAAAATATAATTACTAATTATAATACGGAAGAAAGATCTGACTGCTTTGCATTTTTTGAATAACTAATTATGACTTAAAATTCGTAATTAAAATCATTCCTCTTCTACAATGAAACTTTGAAATATTTTTGAAGTCGTAACGAGAACTGGCGAGTTTGGATCATTACCTGGTGACCCAAAAAGGTTAAAAGCTTTGGCCCTTTATCTGTTAATGAACCATTAGTAGATAAAAAAGTATTACAAATTTGCTTATTGACATTTGAGAACTTTATTTGGGAGTTATCTTTTAATTTACAGTGAAGATAGAAATTTCGGAAAATTGGAGACTCGAAAATGATTGGTGCACTAACTGCCAAATAAAAATATTGTTACTGATGCATATTTATTTTTATAAAAAGTCCAAATTTTTAAGCATTGACTATTTTTTCTTTGAAGAAATCTAATCATTTCTAGGCACGGAGGCGGTGTATTAAAAACGACTGATCCGAAAAACATTATTTACCATTTCGTACGGAACCTATCGCGTCTTAGTCTAAGTCAAACTCCACCGTTATTTATAAACATGCTCATTCATTATTATAATTATAATAAATACAGTTTACGGCACCTAGTTGTGTACAGACAGCATCACGACTGTTACCCAGTTGCCAAGTGGAGCGAGTCAGTGCTGTGTGCTCTAACGTGCGGCGCTTATTACTTGATAATGTAGATAAGAAAATCAAGAAGGTATCGTCAGTAACAAAACTTCATGAATATTTTAAAGCAATTTCCTCTGCCGTGTCTGTCTGTCTGTCCGCGATAAACTCAAAATCTACTGCACCAATTTTCATGCTGTTTTCACCAAAGTATAGAGTGTAAAAGTGGAATGTTTTAGTAAGTAATTTAAGATTTTGTATGTATTAGTTGTTGGAAAACGTGTTGCGCCGACCCCAAGAAAAATGGGATGAGGGCAGGAAGATGATGAGTTATTAGCAAGTTTAAATATAGTTAAGTGTATTTAGTATATAAGTATGTATATCAGTTGTCTCGTATTCATAATACAAGCTCTGTTAAGCAGAGCTTGTATTTTGAACTTTTGAGACGTCTAGATGATGTTGTGTGCAAGTCGTGGAATGTTTGATTATTTACTTACTTCTGTTGCTGAGTGTACATCGTTGTGAGCTATTTGGGGTTTATAATAAGTTATTTCATAGATGCCGCGTTTGGTAATTGATCGCGTAATTTGTTCACTGATTACATTTTAGTGTTTCAGCGTAACGAATTATTGAATTAGGTTGTGAATAATAATTTGGGCCATAGTATTTTACTCTATTGGTTGTTTTCTGATTTGGTGGAAGCAAATTCAACGGTTTATTTAAAAATAATAATAATTTACTACATCCCAATGCAGGAATAAATTAGGTACTAAGTTAAAAGACTGGAGTAACAGAAATTGTAATCCCTGAAACTTTGCAGACACTTATAAAATACATTTTACTTACTTGTCATTATTCTATCCAACAAATACACGTTACAAAAAAATATTGCATCAATTTAAGACCACTAAAAACTTATTTTCTTTCCTTATGTATAAATATTTCCACTAATATTTCACTCACAAAACACTAAATAAATATCACATTCACAACATCACTATTAATTCGTAAACAGAAAAAATATATTTGTAATTACTTTTTTTATTTACAGTCGGCGGCGCACGCGCTGACTGACTGCTCCGCCGAACTACAAGTGCGTTCGACTCGACGTCTGCGACTACAATAAGTGAATAATGTTTTAAAATTACTGCACCAGCAATAAATAATAATAATACTAACCAAAAGTATAGTGCAGATTAGTTAATGGTATAATAATGACTTATTTAGAATGAAACGTGCCGTAATTAGTATTTAGAATAATGTTAATGTGGTAAATAATATTAATGATTTGTCGACTACAGGACCTGTATTTTACTTAGCTATTTAAGAAGTACCGTTAGTTAACTAATTAGATATCAATAATTAGTATAAAACAAAGACGTTTTAGCCTGTCTGTCTCTATGTATGCTTAGATCTATTAAAAAAACAACTCTCGCACTAAGTAATTTAATTCTAGTATCACGGACGGTTTTACAGACATTGAATTCACTTGCACAAAGACACCCAGACTCAGAACAAGCATTTGTGCAACGCACAAATTCTTGTCCTACGCGGGGATCGAACGGGCGACACGTCGCGTATAGTGGTAATTGTCGTAGTGACCTGTACCACTCGGCTATCGGTGTAGTCTTTAAAACTATACTATGGATTTCGATGTGTTTTTTTTATAGCTAGAATGTTTCAAGAGGAAAGTTTTTGCGTATAATAGGTACATTAAATATAGTATAGCACCCGTGCGAAGCTGGGGCGGGTCGTTAGTTTATAATTTAACGACAAAATATACATTTGGTTTGCAGTTTATAAACCAAAAAAGCATGGCACCAATCTAAACACGTAATTTATTACGTAACTTTAAAACTTAATTAGGAAATGAAGACGATATCTTAATTTGCATATAAGTAATTAAATCAAAGTAAAATTTATGTAATTTCATAATAATTGAAACACAAACCTTGATCTAAAATCATCTGCCTACGTAATAAGTATGCAAAAACAACACAGGTCTACCACAAGCTCTTAAAATAACATTATTGCAATAGTGGAAGAGAGACGCCGTTCTACGTCATATAGTGAGCTGTCACGCTTCCACAATTCCATTAATATTACTTTAAGAGATGGTAGTAGGCCCTGAATAAATCTAACTGTGTATTTCGAAATTGCAACGCGCATGCGCTAACAAGTATAGTAATGAACTAGGCTTAGGTCATTTTGTATGTGTGATAGGTCTTCTAAAGTTATGTGATACATTATTTATTGATATTTCAAATAGATATGTTAGCTGTGGAATTTATTGTTAGTCAGAGGTAATAATACACTCAGCGGCACGGAATCTTGGCCAAGCGCTTATCTCGCGATAGCAAACATTTTAAGTGTTTCAGATGACTTTTGTAATGCAGGTAGGTCAAAAAAATGTTTACTTCAGCTCAAGAGGGTAATTCATAACGTTTGAGTGCACTGTGACGTTAATTTTGAGCTTTAGTTGGTTCGGGTCATTTGAGCGACTAAGTTGCAAGTTTGATTTGGTGTGATCTACTGGATTTGTGTTACATTTTTAAATTGTTGTGATTTCCTGCTTTTAATTTGATAAGTAGGCGTGCTTTTAATCACTAAAAAATGCCTCTAACACCTGCACAAGTTGCACAAGCTGTAGCACTGATTGACCAAGGGATGACACAGCGTGAAGTTGCTGCTGCACTTAATGTACCTCGATCATCAATGCAGTATGCACTGAAACGATACCAGGAGACGGGGCACTACTTCCGCAGACCAGGTAGTGGAGGCCAAAGGTGCACATCGGCTCGAGACGATCGCTTTATCGTCTTAGAAATTTTAAGAAATCGCTACCTCACCGCAGTTGAGATACGCCAGCGACTTCAAATTTCAAGAGGTGTGAATGTGAGTGAGCGTACGGTACGAAGACGAATGGAAGAAGTTAATTTAAAAGCTCGTAGGCCAGCGCGAGGTCCAGAACTTCTCAGACAACACCGAGTAGCTCGACTTCGCTTCGCGCGAGAACACGCTAACTGGACGCATGAGCAATGGGCAAACGTATTGTTCACAGATGAGTGTAAGATAGCTTTACGTGCTCCAGACGGTTGGGAACGGGTGTGGAGAAGAAGAGGAGAGCGGTTTCTACCCATCACCACCACACAAACAGTGAGTTTTGATGGAGGCTCAATAATGGTTTGGGGAGGCATCAGTTCCGATGCACGTACGGAGCTGGTTATTGTCGATAATCGCCTTACAGCTGTGCGATACATTGAGGAGGTTCTTCAGGAACACGTTGTGCCTTATTCCGGATTCATTGGACACGAGCAATTCAGATTAATGCACGATAATGCACGCCCCCACGTCGCAAATTGCGTTGAAGAATACCTGGAAGAGGTCGGTATTCAAAAACTGCAATGGCCAGCGCGAAGCCCGGACTTAAATCCAATAGAGCATATCTGGGATATGCTTAAAAGAAAGATTAAGTCGGCCTCAAACCCTCCCCAAACTTTAAACGAGCTTCGAAGTGCAGCAGTATCCGCTTGGAACAGTATACCGCAAGTTGACGTCAGAAACGTCATTCAAAGCATGCCTGATCGAATGCAAGCGGTTATAAGGGCACGAGGAGGAAACACACAATATTAAAATGTAAAGACTTTAAAGACATTTCGCTTAGTTTCCATTTTACAGTATTTTTTTTGTGGAAAGTGATGAAACTTTTTTCTTGTGAAAGTGAAAAACTTTTAAAAACTTTATTATTGGTGAGTTAATCTTTTAATTACCACGTTTAAAAACCTTAAAAAGACTTAACCAATCAACCTACCTTTGATTTAATAATAAAAATATAATAATATACAAATTATCGCCAAATTCGTATGTGGCCAAGTTTCCGTGCCGGTGAGTGTAGATAACAATCATCTATAGGAACAGTTTTAGGAACTCCATCTATTTAAATGAACTAAATTAAAATTATATTCTTTCATCTTTTTTTCAATGTCACCATTATTTTTTGTTTTCCGGGCTGGGAGCTAAATACTTCAAACCTCGCCGATGGCATTGCGTGGGGATATGTCGGGCACCCAGTGACTAAAAACACCTCGAGCTCCTTTTACTGCCTAAACCAGAGTCACGGACCGCGCCACACAGATCTCTCGCGCATGAGCTGCGCGACTAAACAATATCACCTACAAATGTTTAAACAATCAGAGAATTTAATATCACTATCCTTAGGAAAATAAGATATACCTGGTAGAAATCGCGGAATATTTTTTTAATTTAATGCACAGCAATTCATCACGGACTATATATGGGCCCTAAAAACATGACACTCCTGTTTTTGACCACCGACACAGAACTACTACGTATAACAAGATGACTCGCTAATCCGGTTCAAAGGCAACAATGTAATTCCATGGTTGATTCGTACGGCTAATTGTTCTATGGTCAAATTGGTTACAAGGTTAATTGAAACAATTTCACGTTTACGCGTCCATTGACGTCTGTGGCGTCACACTGATGCCAAATTGATGTTCCATTAAATAGGTGACCATAAAATACCTACTTGTAGGTTACCAATAATTACCAATATCGGCAAGATCCATTATCAAATAGAGCCTACCACCAATATTATTGCGGCTGTGAAAAAGAGACGCCGCTCTACACCGAATAGTGCGCTATCACGTTTCCACAACTGCAATAACATTGGTGGTATTTGGCTCGTCATGGAAGGCCCTTAGCTGTTTATTATCTACCGGCCAATTTGTTCAGATTAAACCTTCATGATGTAATGGTGGGCTAGTAGGTCAATGATAGTTGATTGAAAACAAGGGCTCGAACACCACCTCTTGAAGTAGGACTGTGGTAGTTGCTGAAGTGGGAGGGCACACCCGGCGCACTGTTATTTGCAGTGGCGTTTCTCATTTGTTACTGCAATAGCCTTAGAGGCGGTGGTAGCCTTTCCGTTGTATCTTCAATCGCGGTGAATGTGGCAGCGAATCCCGTGCCCCTGGTCACAGGCAGATGAGGACGCGCCAGTGATTTTAGCTGGTAACAGTCCGTCACGCCCGTAGAAACCCCGACGGCGGATAGTCCATGAGGATTTCCACTGGGTTACCAAAAAATAAGTGTAATTTTAATAATTCAAAGGCACCACTGACGATCGTTTATAAAAATATCATGAGGCAATTTGGTTTCCAGATATTGAAATCAATCCATAGGAATCACTCGTACACTATAATATGTCCCGCGTAGCTGGCTGGTGTCAGTAACACCATTAGCCGTGGCCGAAATCTGTAGTGACTTCACGCGAATATCTAAAAGTATAATTTATTTGGTACAAAATATGTCCTATCGATCTAATATCAATTACTGTTTTGAAGCAATAAATACCAACGCAGAAATAAAACATGACTGTAAATAAGTTCAGTCTTCTTCATAGACATAAATCTAATTTCCATTTCATACTTATAATACAACTGTTACGTCTTGTTAATTTACACGGACCGTAAGAAAAGCATAAAATAATGTGCCTAATCAATATATCGGATTAAATGCGGTCGTTACCTCGTTAACTATTAGGCTGTTTGCAGACAGACTGCAAATCAAATTAAGTCGTTTATTTCAAATAGGCTACTAACCCCTGGTCTCTCCCACGCTGATCAACACAAAAATTTGTTAACCGTTCGTCTAATCTTACGTTAAGCTCTCTGATTGGTTGTAAGTTTTTACAGTCGTGATCAGTTATTTTACCATTACATCAATATGCGATTTGATAGCAGATTCAATTGATCAGTTGTCTAGAAACCGGGAATAGCACTACTTGAACGTCAAGATTACTTTGAACAGCACCCTGATTCGACGACTACACAGCGTCGCACAGGAGAAACGTCGCAGCAAATTAAAGATTGTTTCTGAAGAGTCAAACGGTTTTAAAATATGTAACATTTGCTTCAAAAACATTGATCGTGTCAAAATATCTCTTTACATTTAACTGCAATATCAACAGAGTTCGACCTTGAAACGTGTGTCCATGTAACAAAAAGCGGTTGTTTGATCCGGCTGTTCCGTGCCATTGATTTGAATACGGTGGCCGGTGAGGCAACTATTGTAACTCGAATCTTAACCTAACCAGAATTGGGATTGCGAAGAATTGGCGTATCGTGTAATAGAATGCATCAATACATAGTATAAAACAAAGTCGCTGACACTGTCTATCTTTTCGCTTAAATTTTTGAAACTACGCAACGGATTTTGGAACGTTTTTTTTAATAGATAGAATGATTCAAGAGGGAAGTTTATATCTATAATACATCAGTATTTCACCTGTGCGTAGCTGGGGCAGGTCGCTAGTTTTAGATATAGATGAGTTACATGTTATAAGAGTATTGTTTTGTTTCATAACCAATATATTTGCATTTTCATAGTCACTTACTTGACTTCCCTTCTGGCTATAGTGCTAAACACAAGTACCAATTTTTCTATATCCCCCCCCCCCTCTTCAGGAATTTTCAACACTTTTCTAAAGCAGCTTTATTTCTTGCAAAATAAGTAGTCATACGCTGCAAGACCGATATCGCTATACAATACTTTAAAATTGATATCGACATAAAAGATACAACGGAATAAAAATACACATACTCGTTTAACCTTAAAAACGTCACTCTTTATTTTTGGGCAGGCGTGTCAAAACTATATTAACCATATCCATAAAGCAATAATTGTTTATAATAAAAATACCACACTAAATGAACATACGGAAGCGAACAATTGTTTATATAAGAGTGAAGTCGTAATATTTACAAACAGTAACACTGAGTATATCTTTATTCTTCTCACGTATTATATCTTACGCGTATTGAATACCGAGGCAAATATTTGCAGCCATTGTTGTGTTTATCTACCTCTTATAAATAGTAGAACTGTTTGTTGCAGTTGTGGAAATGAGATGCCGTTTTATAAGACGTAGTGCATCATCTTGTTTCCATTAAGCATGCAAGTAAGCATGCTATTGAAAATTAGTCAGTGACTAGACAGTTGACGACAAAAATTGCTAGGAAACAAAATTTTATCAACATTAGGTACGGTAGAATATGGAGGACCTACTATAAATATAATCTACTTAAGATGAATCCGTTTAATTATAATTTAGATTTTTCTTGCTCGATAATTTCTGAATAATGGTAATGCCCAGATGACGGTGATAAGTTATTCTAGGAATACATGTTTAATTTTGCGGCTATATGGTTGAAATATGTGGATTTTGTATTTGTATAGATAATAACCAAGATAAACGATTACGATCTTCACAAGAGACCTTCTGGTTGAATTTGTGTCTTTTAAGCAAGCAGTTGATAAGGTTTTGTCGAATGATCCTCCACGTACAACACTCGTTAAGGAATAATTATAATTATTAAATATCCTCTTCACAATAACTGTTGTTTTTATCAGTCTTATCGGTCGCTCACATTAACTTACCACAAACACTTCACTGATAGTAACACACCCTCTTATTGTCTCTACTTAAGAAACAATGAGTTTTTATAGTTATCATAAGGGTATTGTTCCCGAACTGTAATAGATTGTCGTTTGATCAAGCATCCTGTTGACAGCTAGTAGATAGTGTTGTTGCTGTAATTATTGTTTTGACGACACTCTTTTCACACCCTGCCACTATTGCTGAAGATTTTCGCCATACTTGTAACTGGTTCAAAACATATTCTACCTAATTAATTAATTAATCTAATTGTCCTATCATCCAACAATCAATTTAAGTAGTGGTAGCCTAGTGGTAACCATTGGACTGACAAGTCAGAGGGGTTCAAATCCCGGCACGCGTCCAGGCATTTTCGAATTCATGTTGCAATTCATGTGCGTGTTACAAAGTAATTATCACTTGCTAAAATTGAAAAAAAAACATCGAGAGGAAACCGGCACACCTGAGAAATTTCAAGGGTATGTGTTGCGACGTCAGAGGCCTGTGGCAAAACAAAGACGTTTTAGTCTGTCTGTCTGTCTCTATGTATGATTAGATGTACCTATTAAAAAAATTACTCCCGCTTTAATTAATTTAATCCTTGTATCGCGGGGGCTTTACAGACATTCAATTCACATGCACGAAGACACCCAGACTCAGGACAAGCCTTTGTGGATCGCACAAATTCTTGTCCTACGCGGGGATCGAACCGAAATGTTCAGTGGTAATTTGCGTGGTGACCTGTACCTACTACTTGGCTATCGGTGTAGTCTTTAAAACTATACTATGGATTTCGATGTATTTTTTTATAGATAAAATGTTTTCAGACGAAGGTTTATGTGTGTAATAGGTACATTAATTTTTTCTTAGCACCCGTGCGAAGCTAGGGCGGGTCGTTGGTATATAATTTAACGACAAAACATACATTTCGTTTGAGTTTTGTAAACCAAAAAAGCATGGCACCAACCTAAATACGTGATTTATTACGTAACTTCAAAACTTAATTAGGAAATGAAGACGATATCTTAATTTGCATATAAGTAATTAAATCGAAGTAAAATTTATGTAATTTCATCATTGAAACACTCAAACCTTGATCTAAAATCATCTGCCCACGTAATAAGTATGCAAAAACAACACAGGTCTACCACAAGCTCTTAAAATAACATTATTGCAATAGTGGAAGAGAGACGCCGTTCTACGTCATATAGTGAGCTGTCACGCTTCCACAAATACATTAATATTACTTTAGGAGATGGTGGTAGAACCTCTGAATAAATCTAACTGTATATTTCGAAATTGCAACGCGCATGCGCTAACAAGTATAGTATTGAACTAGGCTTAGGTCATTTTGTATGTGTGATAGGTCTTCTAAAGATATGTGATACATTATTTATTGATATTTTAAATAGATATGTTGGGTATGGAATTTATTGTTAGTCAGGGGTAACAATAGATAACAAATGTCTATAGGAACAGTTTTAGGAACTTCTTGCTTCCATTTAAATGAAGTACCTAAATTTTAAATTATATTAGTTTAACTTTGATACAATGTCACCATTTTTTTTTCAACTTTCCGGGGTAAAAATTGCAACCCACGCTGAGGGCACAGCGTTGGAAACCCAACGACTAAAAACACTCTGAGCCTTTTTCTACTGCCTAAACCAGAGTCACGGGATCACTGGACATGATTTGTGCGACTCTACTATGATTTTATTTCGAGTAGGCCTTTTCAGGCACTTTCAAAACGTTACTGACTCTAGTTGCGCGGTTCCAAAATTTCATTCTTATGGAGAAGGACTGGCAAGAAGTTCAATAAACACCCACATCCTTGAGGAATAGAGTGGGTAGTGTCAGACTCTTACTAACTAAACCTGATCTACCGTGTAACGTCTCCGGCATTAGGTCGGTGCGTGGCCATAGCAATTCATCATGAACTATACATGAGCCCAAAAATCATGATACTCCTGTTTTTGACCACTGACACAGAACTACTACGTATAACAAGATGACTCGCTAATCCGGTTCAAAGGCAACAATATAATTCCATGGTTGATTCGTACGGCTAATTGTTCTATGGTCAAATTGGTTACAAGGTTAATTGAAACAATTTCACGTTTACGCGTCCATTGACGTCTGTAGTCACACTGATGCCAAATTCAGTCAAATTGATGTTCCATTAAATAGGTGACCATAAAATACTTGTAGGTTACTAATAATTACCAATATCGGCAAGATCCATTATCAAATAGAGCCTACCACCAATATTATTGCGGCTGTGAAAAAGAGACGCCGCTCTATGCCTTGTAGTGCACTGTCACGTTTCCTCAACTGCAATAACATTATTTTAACTCGCGGTGGAACGCCCTTAGTTGTTTATTATCTACGGGGCAATTTGTTCGGATTAAACCTTCATGATGTAATGGTAGGCTAGTAGGTCAATGATATTCGATTTGAAAACAAGGGCTCTAACACCACCTCTTAAAAAAGGGCTGTGGTAGTTGTTGAAGTGGGAGGGCACCCGGCGCACTGTTACTCGCAGCGGCGTTTCACATTTGTTACTGTAATAGCCGTAGAGGCGATGGTAGCCTTTCAGGTGTATCTGCAATCGCAGTGAATGTGACAGCGAATCCACTGCCCCCTGGCCACAGGCAGATGAGGACGCGCCGGTGATTTTAGCTGGTAAGAGTCAATCACAAACCCCCGACTGCGGATAGTCCATGAGGATTTTCACTGGGTTTCCAAATAAAAGATGTATCATCATAAATCCAAAGGCACCACTGACGATCGTTTAGAAAAATATCATGACGTATTTTGGTTTTCAAATGTGGAAATCAACCCAAAGGAATCACTTGTACACTATAATATGTCCCGCGAAGCTGGCTGGTGTCAGTAACACTAGCTGCCGTGGCCGAAATCAGTGGTCGTTTCACGCGAATACCTATATAAAAGTATCATTTATTTGGTACAAAATATGTCCTATCGATCTAATGTCAATTACTGTTTTGAAGCAAGAAATACCAATGCAGAAATGAAATTAAAAATATGACTTTAAATAAGTTCAGTCTTCTTCATAGACATAAAACTAATTTCCATTTCACACTTATAATACAACTGTTACGTCTTGTTAATTTATACTGACCGTAAGAAAAGCATAAAATAATGTGGCTCGGATATATCAATTTAATGCGGCCGTTATCGCGTTAACTATTAGGCTGTTTGCAGACAGACTGCTCAAATAAAATTAAGTCGTTTAGTTAAAATAGGCACTAACCCCTGGTTTCTTCAAAGCTGATCAACACAAAAATTTGTTAACCGTTCGTCTAATCTCACGTTAAGCTCTCTGATTGGTTGTAAGTTTTTACAGTCGTGATCAGTTATTTTACCATTACATCAATATACGATTTGATATCAGATTCAATTGATCAGTTGTCTAGAAACCAAGAATAGCACTACTTGAACGTCAAGATTACTTTGAATAGCACCCTGATTCGACGACTACACAGCGTGCCTATGAAGGAGAAACGTCACAACAAATTAAATATTGTTTCGGAAGAGTCAAACGGTTTTAAAACATGTAACATTTACCTCAAAAATATTGATCGTGTCAAAATATCTCTTTAAAATTAACTGCAGTATCAATAGAGTCCGACCTTGAAACGTGTGTCCATGTAACAAAAAGCGGTTGTTTGATCCGGCTGTTCCGTGCCATTGATTTGAATACGGTGGTCGGTGAGGCAACTATTGTAACTCGAATCTTAATGTAACCAGAATTGGGATTGCGAAGAATTGGCGTATCGTGTAACAGAATGCATCACTACATAGTTTAAAACTAAGTCGCTGTCACTCTATCCGCTTAAATCTTAATCTACGCAACAGATTTTGAGGAGTTTTTTTTTAATAGGTCTCCACCTATTAAAAAAACACCTTCCAAGATTCTTGATTTAATTATTGATTCAAGAGAAAAGTTTATATGTATAATATATCAGTATTTCACCTTTGCAAGCTGAGGCAGGTCACTGGATTTAGGTGTAGAAGACTTACGTATTATAAGAGCATTGCATTTTTTTATAAGCTATTTATTTGCATTTCCATAGGTACCTATTTGACTTCCCTTCTGGCTTTAACAGTAAATACAACCTATATTTTCCGCGTTTCAGGCAATTCTAAAACTTTTAAAAGCAGCTTTATTTCTTGCAAAATAAGTAGTCATTCGATGCTAAGACAATAACGATATACAATACTTTAAATACGATATAGACATTTAGAAGTTACAATGAAATTAAGAGACACAACCTTAAAGACGTCACTCCAACTTTTGGGCTGACCTAGTCGTGTCATAACTATATTAACCATATCCATAAAGCATTAATTGTTTATAATAAAAATACCACATTAAATGAACATACGGAAGCGACCAATTGTTTATACATATAAGAGTGAAGTCGTAATATTTACAAACAGTAACACTGAGTATAACGTTATTCTTCTCACGTATTGTATCTTACGCGTATTGAATACCGAGGCAAATATTTGCAGCCATTGTTGTATTAATCTACCTTTTATAAATAGTAGAACAGTTTGTTGCAGTTGTGGAAATAAGATGCCGTTTTATACGACGTTGTGTGTCATCTTGTTTAAATTATCGCCAGTAAGCATGCCATTGAAAGTTAGTCAGTGACTACGGACCATCTTCAAAATGACTTGGCGACAAAAATTTCTAGGAAACAAAGCTTATCGACATTAGGCACGGTAGAATATGGCGGACCTACTATAAATGTAACGTACTTAAGATGAAACTGTTTGATTATAAGTATATTCGATTTTTTGATTGCTCGATAATTTCTGAGTAATGGTAATGCCCAGGTGACGACGGTGATAAGTTATTTTAGGAATACATGTTCAATTTTGACTATATAGTTGACTTATGTGCATTTTGTATTTGTATAGATAATAACCAAGATACACGATTACGATCTTGACAAGAGACACTCTGATTGAATTTGTGTCTTTTAAGCGAGCAGTTATTAAGGTTTTGTCGAATTATTCTCCACGTTCAACACTCAAAATCCAAAGGTTTTTATTTCGAGTAGGTCTTCTCAGGAACTATCTAAACGTTACTGACTCCAGTTGCGCGGTTTCAAGATGTCATTCTTATGGAGAAGCACCGGCAAGAAACTCAATAAGTTACTCTTTCAAATATACAATTTATACTCAATTTTCAACAACAACGCAAATTAGCAAAATGTTGAAATTACACTCGTTAAGTAATAATTATAATTATTATTTATCCTCTTCACAATAACTGTTGTTTTTATCGGTCTTATCGGTCGCTCACATGAACTAACCACAAACACTTCACTGATTAACACACCCTCTTGTTGTCTGTCTACTTAAGAAACAATGAGTTTTTATAGTTATTACAAGGGTATCGTTCCCGAACTGTAATAGACTGTCGTTTGATCCAAGCATCCTGTTGACACCTAGCGGATAATGTTGTTGATGTTTATTGTTTTGACGCCACACGTAAGATATTTGGTATGGACATCCACCTCTTCGGGGGAGGAAGTGGGTAGTGTCAGACTCTTATTGACTAAACCTGGACCGCCATGCAACGTCTCCCGCGTTTGGTCGGTGCGCGGCAATGCGTCGCAGTTCATCACGCACTACTCTGTTCGTACCCTGCCATCATCCCCATTTGCGTATTTTTTATATCTTCAGGAGATTTTCACCATTTGTGACTGGTGCAAAACATATCCTACTATTTTTTGTACCTTGTTGAGTCTGTAATTATTCTATCGTCTTACAATCAATTTAAGCAGTGATAGCCAAGTGGTATGACCATTGAACTGACGAGTCAGAGACGGTTGTAAGTTGAAATCCCGGCAAGCAAAGATGTTTTTTCGAAGTTATGCGTTTACAAAGTAATTCTAAAACTCTAATCACTTGCTAAAATTGAAAGAAAACATCGAGAGGAAACCAGCACACCTGAGAAATTTCTAGGGTGTGTGTTGCCACGTGAGAGGCCTGTGGAAGGCTTAAAAAGTCTGACACCAGGAAAACCAACCATACGGTAAGAAGAAGAAGTTAGAAGAAGACAATCAATTTGAGGTTTATCCCATTTTAAAATTCAAATCGATCCAGCTTCCTTCATTACCAGTCGTTTTTGCTGTGCCTATGTATTCTCTTGTAGAACCCACAATACCGGCAAAACATCATTATTACATTAGATAAATGGAAAAGAAAACGTTCGCCAAGTAATTACAGGCCTTTAGCCCATTAAGAACTACTAACACAGTTATAGGCATTAACTTAATGACTGTTTAACTGTTGGGAATGTCGCGTTTGATGTTTCTGTAATTTGTTTTCACTATAATTTCAAAGAACTTCCGTGGACATCCGTCCGGTGCACCCTGAGCAATTTGGTAGCCATATTTGATTAGAAAAATTGTTTAAAATGGCATGTGATTTTGGTATACGTGTCACGAAAGTCTGATATATTATCTTGTTGTATAGTAGTTATGTAATCTAGTTTTCTTATTAACTCCAAAATCTTGTTTACCTTTGATATCGCTCAGCAATGGGAACGCAAGCGTTTGATATTGAGGCGTGTAAAATAGACAGCTCAAATTGTGATAATTACCTGAAAAAGATGAAAAAAAAAATGTTATTAGAATGAAACATTTTAGAAACACAGTCAAACTAGTGACCTATGTATAATTACAATATGCTCATTGGTCATAGCAGTTGCTAAATTAATATTTTGTTATTGCCCGCGACTTCGCCCGCAATGAAGGTTATAGCTGCAAAAAAATTACCACCTTTTAGCGCATTCAGTTAAACAGAAACTTAATTATATGTTAATCAAGGGTGTTAGCTAACACCATACTAAATTTCATTAAAATTGATCTAGCCGTTTGAGCGTGAAAGAGTGACAAAAATCCATCCTTACTTGCAAATTTTCGTGTTTTTTAAATAATAGGATATTATAATATTCAAACTACATATATGTTTTTATATACAGTATGATCACGCTTAACACGCCGGCTGATCGGTTTCCCATGTTTATCGATTACAGCGCTACACTAGCAGGTACAGGATGTTTGCGCTAGTCGTAATTAGGGAATAATTAGATTTACATGTAATTAGCGCATCGGGGATTAAAGCGAGGAGCTTCAATTATATTATGATCGAGCTTTGGTTGGTGCACGGGTTATTTGCAAATTCGACTTGATCTGGTTATAATATCGTGTAGTTTAGATACACTATAGAGATAGTTAGTCTAGATTATAATCATTTTTCGAGAATTTTTTCCTTATATTTAAGACACGTTTCTACATTGTTTCTAGTAAATTCTGAGGTTAGTAATTAAGCCTAAAGGTTATTTATTACTTTTCAGTAATTTAACCGCTTCGTCGCCTGTTCCACACGTTGAATCATGATATAAGTTCCATCACTTTTTTTGTATTTTTTCTAAACATTTTAAAATTTATATAACTCAAAAATCAATACTAAATCCCAAACAACAAGACAATACCTTCTTATAGATGGCGCCACTAGCTATCCCGTTGCACGCCGTGCATGTGTTTACATTACAAATGTCATACAATTCACATGCAGCACACGGAAGCCGGCTGTATGTAATCGATACTGTTCCTCTGTTATTATCTATGGATCGGTCGTCCGCCCCATGACTGTACTATTCAACTGAGGAAATACGGAACTAATTTCAATGTATGGAAGTATGAAATTGGTAAAAACAAATTAACAAAAAATATATTGACGTAATATTGGCGGTAAAAGTTTGACATTGACAGTTCGTTCTTTTTTTTGCAGTAAAGATAGAGGTTTGTCATTTCATGAGTTGTGGATTTCTTAATCAAGCTAGTAGATATTATTACGGAATAATATTACCTAAGTCTATGTTTAGGCACCAAAACAAAAGTTTTGTAATGACTCTGTAAACCTAATACAATTTAGTAGTTAACCCAACCCATGTATTATCACAATAATATTAGATTTTCGTAACACTTTAAAACCAAGTCTCATCCAACCTCTTTCTTTAAACATGGAGTCGGCCACGATGACACAGATGCTTGGTTATATAAAGCTGTAAATAGCGGGCCCATACTGGGGACGGAACTATTTTATACATTTTATTATGTCTGGTATCAAAATAACATCACATGCGGTCGGAGAGCTTGTAGACACGCGGTCGCATCACGTTTGAATTAAATGACGATTTATTTTAATAGGCTGTATGGAGGCAGAATGGGTAATGCGTATGCCTTGTATAGAGATTAATCAGCCAATTAAAAAGTACAAGGAATATTAATGTAAAGAATTGTTTTTAGTTAAATTTGAATAATATTGATATTAGAATATTGTATAGTTAAAAATGTTTCATTTATTTTTTTTAGTTTATATGCAGATAGCAAAAAGAAATGGAAGCTAACGCGTTATGTATGATTATGCGTGCATCTTTCTTTTTTGCATTTATGAAAGTGATAAAGAAATCTTTTTAAAGTTTAGTGATACATAACACAATAATTTTCAATGTCGTTACACAATAACTTAAGAAGCTTTTGAAAATGGCGTTGAGCTCTATTTATTAATAAACACTTTGCTCTATTTATTTACAAATAATACCTTTGAATAACCAAAATAAGGCTTCGAATATGTAACTTACTTCCATTAACTTATAACCACAATTAACTTTACTCAACTGCATATTTTTTCAGAACCCTTTTTACACCACAAACTCTTCGTCTACCAAACAGCATTCAAAATCGTTCTAAAATTAAATCATCGAACACAATCAGACGGTCCATCGCTCTCGCTTGACCCCGCAGACATTTAAAACTTTTTAAAACGTTCCCGAACGTGACCGAGATCAGTTGCCGCGCTTTTGACAAACCAATGAATGACTTGAGAGTACCGTTGCGTTTCGATATTCAAAATGGTTGCACTGAAGTTCTATATTTTTTTTCTTTTGTTTTTTTCGTAAATATGCAGTGTAATGTCGCTCATTCTAAAAATAATGTTATAAACGCGAAAGTTTGTAAGTATGGATGGGTGTTTGATGATGATATCTTTCACACCCAAATAGCTGGAGCAATTTTGTCAAAACTTGATATGGAATTAGTTGATTTTCTTAGTGTCACTTAAGTACTTTTCTTAACAACTTTTTTTAACAAACCAATGTCCTTTGTTTTACGTTTGCTGACTATTGAGTGCTAAAAAAGATACATGATTAAGCAAAAAGTTTACACCAAGTAATGAATGTCAAATCAAGTTACTTAATCTACTTATCGTAAGATGTAATAAAAGGCAATGGTCGTTGGCATACAGAGTATTGATTTTAAAACCGGTTTACGAATATCTTGAATAATTATTGACGTTGCATAACTATTGAATCACATATAATTTGTGCTTAACTTGTTTTTTTTTTTCAATACGGAAACTCGCATTAACGTCGATAGGTACATAATCGAAGAGAACCGAGAGGAAAATCGATAAACCGGATAATACCGGATAAATATTGCACTTTCTTTAAAGAACCACCTGTGATATAACACGTTAAATAAAACGTCATATTATGAGAATTGTAGGATTGCTTTCGTCCGCCATTCAGCGGAACTAGACTTTCTTTATAAATATTACTTCCACCACCGGGTCATACATCCTTCCTTCCCACTGCGTTGAAAACTGGACAGTTAAAATCACATATTGACTTAGATACGTATGACCAAACATTGGCTACTTATGGATAAATCGTTATTGTAGTCAAAATGAATAAAAACTCTAAGAAAACAAATGCGAATCAGATTATCTATACTCGGTGGGTGTATACTGCATTACAAGATATTTTTGATCCTCATGAACAAGGGAATGAAAGTTAGCCATTCCCGGATTTAACGGTTGTTTCAATAACGTCAACTGTATGTAGAATGTCTCTTCTTTACGCTTCATATTTAGAACTTTATAGTGTTACTAAAACACCTAATGAATGAAACTCCAGAAATATCCAGAGAAGTTGACATAAACTTAAAATTAAATGTGTTCATTTAGCATTAGCCTAGTTGAGACAGCTTTACGATGGACTTTGGATACCAGCCAGGATACTTGCATAAATGTAAAATGCAATTATGCACGCCATGACATACCTATTTCCATTCACAAATATGTAAAGCGCAATGGCGCGAAATAAATTTAATGGCGGACCGGTTTTCAGTTTGACAGCTGTCAAAAGTTGTCATAATATCCTTTTTGTTGGAGTTTTCAAACTAAGTAATACATTCTAGCGGTAAAATTGAAATTATTGTGGGTTTAACGCGAATTAAAATTGCATATTATCTGTTAGCAGATAGAATACCGAACCGAACTTGATTATTCCAAATAGAATATCAATAAAAATAAACATTATTACCATCGTGTACTGAAAACACTATAAACCTTGTCTGTATTTCAGAAAAGAACTAAAGTGAACTCAAAAACAATTTGTCTCAACATTAGATCCACTTATAGTGCTGTATCCAACCATTGCTACCCTACCACCACATTTTAAAGTAGCATTACTGCAGTTGTGGAAAAGAGACGCTGCTCTATGCCGTGTAGTGCTCTATCACGCTTCCACACCCACCATAATACAATAATATCACTTAAAGAGATGATGGTAAGCCCTGTGCATAGTGTACACAAGTGCATTATTTATTCAACACCACGCGACGCGTTAGTTCACCGTCACAAACATGTGTATTCTCGGCTTTACATGATAACTCCGATACACTATTTGCATCTGTTTTACATGCACGACCATATTTAAAGTAGTGTTGTTACATTTCCATATTTTTACCACCAAAGACGAAAAGAAGTTTTGTTTGTTATTTTTTTACTGTAGTTTCTATACAATAAACGAAGTTTTATGTAAGTAACTACAAATTATGTTTCTTTCCTATTTCTGGCCCAAAAACTATCTTTCTAACTTCTTCCATTACTGAATGTACAATAGGCGGGAAACTTTTAGTTCCGCAGTTTGTAATAACAATAGGCCAATATTATCTAACGCAAATGTATCAACATTAAAGAGAACTTTCCTCAAATGTCAAAAGATTGAAAAATTCTACTAATAATGATACATAATAAAATAATCAATAGACTACACTTGCGCTTTAAAAAAAAAACACTTTTATTTTTTTGTTACAATTTTGCGTATTCATGCGTAAAAAGTAAAGACGTTCCAAATTTGAAATATTTTTTTTAAACAATACTGACTCTACGCATTCAGCCAGTACCTCTGTACACATATTTAGATCGTGTATCTTTTCAAATCAAGAACCACATTTTAAAATGTCCGTCTGTACTCTTCGATCGCAATAAGGTCAAACGAACATACAAACAGTTCAACTCATCTGTGCGCGCGGCGCTGTGTGCGTGGGATTGACAGCGACTGTTCACTATTGAAGCTTTATAAATGTGACAGTGACACACAAACAAAATCTGTATCAGTATAGTTGCTATAGGGATCTTTTAGTTTGTTGCTGACATCGGAATTGATTCACTCACTTTTGACAGACAATTGAGTTCTTGTTGCGATTATGCACACCAGCGCCCTCATGTAAATGTCATCCACGTGCCAAAACACCCTTTTAGCTATATACTCAACGTCACTGTACATGCATACAAGCTATACTCACACATAGAGCTGCGAGCAAAGATGACTTGAATTGACTGTACTCAGTTCGCCTTTGCCGGCGTTCGGTAGCCATTGTCTTGTACGGAATGCATTCAGAGCTAAATATGTCACATAATTTGAAACGAATACGAGTTACTGGCCGGCGTTCAATGATTTACATTTAAAGCTTCTTTTCTTATGAAGCTAAAAGGTTTTACATGGTAATGTTGCGTAAGAATACATTTGTTTTTTGTTTGTGGAGATAGGGGAACTTTAAGCTAAATAGAAGTATTTTACCTATTCTAATGATCGTAACTGTAAATGTATGAACATAAACTTAAGTAGGAATAAGTCTTATTCCTACTTAAGTTTATGTTCCAATACTTCTTCAATAAGTATTGGCTATTTTTTGGTAAGGTTGGGTAATCCCCTTGGGAGAGGGAAGTGGGTAAAGTCAGAGTCTTACTGTCTAAACCTGAACCACCGTGCAACGTCTCCTGCGTTAATTGACACACGGCAATGCATTGCAATTCAGTAAAGTACAAGTAATGTCTAAATATTTAAGTATTTTCTCAGAAATATTTTTGAGAAGTTTGAGAAATTCTATTCTATATAAATCATTAACATCTTCATAGTATAATTTCCCTAACATTTTTGTATGCCCCACAGCCAACCATAGGACTCTACGCGCAATGTATATCGTAACCCAGTCACCGAACGAATGCCACCAAAATATCCAACCTTCAATTGTTTCCAATACTGTAACGTATTGACTCATTAACCTAAAAACCTCACAATACTGGATGGCCAATAAATAACAATACAAAGCGTTTGTCATTACCTCACTTATTACAAGGTTATTACTACCAATCCAGAGGAGACAACCAGTACCTCCACGTCTTAAAGTAAGATTCAAAATCAAAATCTATTTCGAGTAGGTCTTTTCAGGCACATTCAAAACGTTGCTGACTCTAGTTGCGCGGTTCCAAAATGTCATTTTTATAGAGAAGAACCGGCAAGAAACTCCATAAGTTACTCGTTTAAAAACAGAAAAATACAATAAGTTTAATTAGCAGTCGTGGAAGCGAGATAGCGCTCTACGCCGTATATCGCTATCTCGCTCACATTTGCGAGTCTTACTTTAAGTTAAGAGGTGGTGGGAGGTAAGTCCGGTGTCCCGTGAGTAATCGGTTCGTAGATGGCCGGACGGACATCCGGCTAGACCATACGTATAACAATAAAAACTGTTTTATATCCAGCCATTATTTGCATGACAGGCGTGGTGTGGAGAATCAATAAATAAATTCCGGTCAAGTGTAAGCTTGAGTCGTGTCAAGGATTCCGTACTTTAGTACCTACATTATGTAATAGAATGTAAAATTATTCATTGATTTAGGAGCAATAGAAATGCATACAGCAAAAATGAATCAGAGAAGATTTCAAAATTCTCTCAAAATTCAATTTCTTCAAAATTCTTTCAAAGAACTCAAAATTCATGATTTAAATAAGAAGTATAGACCGAAAGAGGGACGGACGTTCTCTTGTTGATCTTATTACAATATTATTGCATCTTGATTTTTTTTTTGACTAGTTGTGTTGTAATGTTTGTAATCTTTTATTGAAAATCTCAAAACTGCAAATGTCAAATATTATTATACTTTAGATAATAAAAAAAAAATTGTACGATAGAGTACCCACAAAGTTATCGCACTTTTTTTTTTTAATTTCATCTCGAAAGTAATCTTAGAGCAATAAATGGACAGCCGGACATCCGATCGGGCATAGACAAACAGATACAGGATAGCAAAAACACTTTTATTTATTAAACTGATGTTATATTTACTTGCACAAGGAAACGGATGTTTTGTAACATAAAAAAAGCTAGATAATAATTATAACTTGATATTTCCACTTTTTTGCTTTGATTTTATGTAATATTTTGGATATTTAAAAGTAGATAAGTTGTAAACAACTAAAATACTGACAACATATTTTTTTGTCCCACTGCTGAGCAAAGACCTCCAAGGCTTTCCATGTCTTTCTGTCCTTCGCCACCTCGAACCAGTCCTCAACATATTATTATTCAAAAAAATATTTTTCATTAATCTTCACTGTTATTTGTTAGGTATGTGTGTACAAATGTAGAGAACATTAACGAATTGGAACAAATTACTTACGTTAGTCATCCCTAGTATGACAAAAAAAAAATAACACAACATAACATTGCAAAGCAATCGAACTATCACCAACAGTAAATACATCAAAATAAGAAGCTAAAATATACAAGTATTTTATCTATCAAAACATTTACGGCATCGTAAAATGGCAATGATTTAAGCGTGTAGAATTTAAATTTATGAATGACCATAGACTATAGAATTTTACCGCCATTTATACGCGCCAGAGACAATAGCTATAACGGATACGATTGCCTTATGCGCCAGCCATTGCCGTTCTATGCTAATTTTACACAATATATTTGAATGGGTAAGAAAATATTATTGGGTACCATAAATAGGATAAAATTGTAG
The DNA here is from genome assembly GCA_941860345.1 of Chrysodeixis includens. Lineage (NCBI taxonomy): Eukaryota > Metazoa > Arthropoda > Insecta > Lepidoptera > Noctuidae > Chrysodeixis > Chrysodeixis includens. The sequence goes on along the minus strand of OW796112.1, from coordinate 10,294,840 downwards.
CATATTTTGCCCTTCAATGTCTTAGAACTTTTTGTTTGTTACAAATATAGAAATAAAAACAGTATGCATGTCTTTTGTGACGAAATGTATTATGGTCCTATGATATTTACAGAACTCTCTTATTTTTGCAGCCTTTGCAGTTGACTTGAGCTTTGACAACTAGAGCCAAACTGCGAGGTAAAACGAACCTTTTAACATTAGCAACTTTGTAATTCAATTATCATGATCTTGAAAATGATTGTAAACATGATACCATTCAGGCGTTCTCGGATATTCATACTGTAGTCTTTGATTCATCTATTAACAAATTTATAATACTGTACCTACGTATAACCGTCAAATCCATTCAAGCGTAAAACCAAGAAAAAACCAAAGTGTGAAGAAGCTAAATCCTGTTTAGTCCCAACCGCTTTGCTTGCACTTCACTAAAACCGTTACATAATCTGTGCACATCCAATAAGGGCGGGAAATCTGGCTTACACGACACCACTTGAGGTTGTACGGCTTCATTCATAATAATATCTCTTGAAAGGCGATATGGCGGAAAGATATTAAATTTTATATCATTCTTTGGATTAACTACCGAGTACTTACGTAAAAAATTATACATGGTCTGTGATTTAGGCATACTAAAAAAAATATCAAATAAAACCTCCTTTTTTAGGAACTTTAATTTAAAACTAAGTGATGAATGACATCCTCTAATAATGCAGGAAATATCACGTACTTAAAAAAGTAATTACAACAGGTAGGTAAGTATTTCCTCCTTTCCTGTTTGGTAGGTACTAGTAAAATTCTAGGGGCCAGATAAAACAAAATTTTGTGTTTTGACGAAAAGTGACCATAGATTCATAGATACAACCATCGCCAAATATATGACATAAGTACAGCCGGTAAAATATTCCATCATGACTTCCGAACTACTAATCGAATCTGAAACCTTTTTTTTGTAACTTAGTGGAAATCCTCATAGATTGCCCTCGTCAGGGGGTTGACGAGGGGGTGTGCCGGACTCTTACCGGCTAAAACCACTGGAGCGTCCTCATCTGCCTATGACCGGGGGTACGGGGTTCGTTTTCACATTCACCGCGCCCCCGGCAGGATGTGATATAACCCTAAAATCCTTTCAACAGATACAAGTTATTAAATATGCTAAAAACCGAATAAGAAGCTCCTTCTGAACGTCCTGACGAATCGTCGAATATTTAACTGAAAGATTGTAAAATCGATTTCTCTATATCCTCAAAGTCTTCAAAATCACCTAAAAGTCTATCCCAATCTATTCGAAACACTACAACTTGCAGTTCCGCACTACAATACGCTAATACCTTATACCTCCACTACCTAGTGGGACAGGGCAAGCATTTGATAGCTGTCCAACATATACATATATATAATAGTAAGGTAACCGTGGGAACCGGTCGGGGCAAGACGGCAGTAAGGCCCTACTACACAACTGTGAATGAGTGAGTTTCAATGAATTAATACGATCTTACAAGTATGAGAATAACGGTAGAGTTACGTCATAGCTTTTGATGATATATTCCACAACATTCACACAACGCCATCTAGTGTCAAATTAAGTATACGGTTCTAATTTGTGTTGTGAGTTCTAGACAACTGATAAACGTATATTTCTAAATACATTTCAGTCAACTAACTCTATACCAAAGTTATCAAAATTTGTATATCCGTTTGAGCGTTAAAAAAATAACAAATATGCATCAATCCTCAAAAGCTCAAAAACTCTCGCGTTTATAATATATTAGTAAGATTTTGTTATACAATAATACAATTCAACCATCGATGTTATTTTTTATATTGTTTTTATTTCTGATGTTATTTGTTTTGTTTTATTACCTCTAACACGTTTTCTAGTTTCGACTGTAACTAATACAATGACTCGGTTCAATTCTACGGTTTACTACCAAAACGGATTTATTTAAAGTTACAATAGAACTTATATCACAAGTCACAGCATAAAACTACTTCACGCTTCTATAATAAAAAGCTACAATAAATAAACTTATATTTTTGGTTATTACTTAAATAGTTCCATTCATTTCTTCTGCTGTTGCCTGCGACTTTGTTCGCGAAAAAAGTAGGGATGAAAAATAGATAGTACCCGATTCTCAAACCTACTGAATGCATATACAAAATTTCAATAGAATCGGTCCAGCCGTTTCGGAGGAGTACAGTAACTAACATTGTGACTCGGCAATTTTATGTATAAGATTTAAAGAAGCAGAAAAAGACAATGCTGTACCGAAAAACTAATTACGATATATCTTGTCTATTTGCTTTGTATTTTCATGGTAAGAACACTAGATTCTCTATTCTCCACATGACATGTCTATAACACTTTAATGCATCTTGTTATAACAAACCATGTATGTTTATATGTAAAGGAAACATATTTCTCCCTGTATACCTTCGTATCTCGACCGACATACATCAGTCAAACGCTTCTGCCCGTCAGATGCGCTATTGATTGATTGAACGATTTACAATCGCGTGTGCAGTTCACGTTTACGACTGTTGTTGTGCATTGATTTATATGGATACTATAGCAACGAAATACCTATTGTTGTTGCTATCTGATCTAATATATTAAAAATGTAAACTTGATATGGCACTTTCATATATTTGATCGATTCAATAAGCGATTTTTTTGTAGAAATGTTAGCTTTCCATATCGTTCGACGTACCTACTTTGCTACGGCAAAAATGTAACAATGTAAAAAATAATGATAATTTTCTTTATAAACAACCAAACGCAACACCTATCACGCATTCAGCCTACCAAGAATACTAAAAGCTTTACAATAACCCACAAAAAGTCAACGAAAATAATCGCAAGTTCAAAAATACTTGAAAATGACAAAATATTAACTGGAACCTGCATTTCTAAACCCGTGGTAGGTGTCCAGATATCAAGTTAACGATCAGACTTGTACCTTACGTAAATATTGCTTCGGTGCGGCATTGCGAGCTGACACTGGATAATCGTCCATTTCAATAAGGTACAAAACGGTTAGGCCATGTCGAAAGTTGTTGAGCGATAAATTATATGATAGAAGCTTGTATTTTTCAGAAACTAAGTAAATTGCATGATTAAGAGACGGTAATCGACACCAGACAGGCAGATATAGTAAAGATAGAAAAACCAAAAAGCCTTCTTGGCTTTAAAAAAATATTCTAAGCATCCAAATCCAGTTGTTTAGAATGTATAACGTTGAAAAATGATACAAAGATCACTTAATGATATACCCTGAAAATCAATTGCATTTTTGCTTGAGTGACCTTTTGATTAGTACTCCAGCCATCATCATTCCCCTGCCCTTATCCCAATTATTATTTAGGGTCGGCGCAGCATGTCTTATTCTTCCACACGTTCCTATCTGACGTCATTTCGCAAGTCACACTCTTTGATTTATCTTCCAGAGAGTATCAGAAACTGGCATCACCTCTTAAAACACCTAACTGGCATTTAATGAAAATGTAAATATCTAGCAATCGAGTCAACAACCTATTTGCCATTACACCAGTAGTACCAATAAACAAGTTACGTATATCTAATATCGTTATAACAGATGCGGGTTGTTCCCAACTCGACACAAGAGACTGGACACACGTGTGTCCGGTTGGTGAAATTAAAATTAGTGCTACTAATTATTTCGTCATGTGGACACGCCATAATTTTTACGCGTGTCCACATGGGAAACTTAAATTAAATCACTTTTATGTTTTCGTCAACTGGACACACGGTCGTATTAGGGACCCCCCACACTAGCGTCTTTCGAGCGTCGTCGTCGTGCCAGCGTCCGCGCAACGTCGACGCCGCGGCGACGCGACGTCGACGCGACGCCAGCGCTGGCCGCCAAACGAACGCCGAGCGGGCGCGACGCTGGCGTTGCGTTGCCGTTGTTGTTCACAAAAAAACGTTGAACTGACGCCGCGGCAACGCAACGCCAGCGTCGCGCCCGCTCGGCGTTCGTTTGGCGGCCAGCGCTGGCGTCGCGTCGACGTCGCGTCGCCGCGGCGTCGACGTCGCGCGGACGCTGGCACGACGCCGACGCTCGAAAGACGCTAGTGTGGGGGGTCCCTTATACCCGATTCTGGACATTTCAGATTTTAAGGACCGTGTGTCCAGTTGACGAAAACATAAAAGTGATTTAATTTAAGTTTCCCATGTGGACACGCGTAAAAATTATGGCGTGTCCACATGACGAAATAATTAGTAGCACTAATTTTAATTTCACCAACCGGACACACGTGTGTCCAGTCTCTTGTGTCGAGTTGGGAACAACCCACAGATGCAATGTGAGACGATTTGCAATGAAAGCGAAAGTAATTGTATAAGGAAAGTCTAGGGAAACACACCTAGAATTATGTGGGCGATTTATTTAATAATGCAGGTAAAGGAAGGGTATTTTTATTATGTTATGAGGATGTATTAGGTAAGGTAGTTCCGTAGATGTATGGAATTTGTGAGGTAAAAGGGTCATATGTTATTTTGTGTGTTAGGTTTTATTGTGGTTTTGTAGATAGTGGATTCAGATATAATAATATACTCATATTTGTACCTTAGAACTTTAAAAATATTTTTAGGTAGTGGAAGTTCTAACACCTTCCGTACTTTCAATACAAAAAAATATGGCTCCTAAAAAAAAACACTAAAGTAGTAAATTATCAATCGCTTACGTTAAAAATCTGACATCAGTTTTTATCTATTATTCAGTGTAGGTACTGCAATTTGATAAAAAAATATACTTCAATAAAATAACAGAATTACCAATAATAACGGTGCTTCCCAAAATTGTACAAAAGTTTTGGTAAAATTAACCTCTATTCGACCATCAAACGACCATACATATATCATTCCAGTTCTAAACTCCAACATCTAAACATGGTGCTGGTTAACCAATAACCACGACATGTCCTTGAGGTTTCGTGGTACCACACGACCACATGAAACAGGCCTGCCCACACACGCCCACGCTGGCCCAAAGTTGATGTAAAACAGCTGTCTTATCTCACGCTAAAGTTACTAACCTTACTTATAACTTAGAATTAGGCAATTTGTACTTTCATATGCAAAATGTGGTACGTCGATCCTAAGTTAAATGGGATAAGGGCAGAAAGATGATGATGATGTAGAATGAATACATAGAGCTATACATACACAGAACTATCTGCTAGGTGGAGTAAAAAAAACTTGAGTTTTTATGCTGTATAGGTGTATTCATGACTATAGATTTTTGGTTTTGTTATGGCTTATGAGCTTTTTAGGACTTGCCGAAAATTGTCCTTACGTAATTAATAACAAACTTGTAAGTAGGTAAATTGTCACTAAGGATTGAAACTAGCCAAAAATACTTAAAAGATCTCGTATACTCATCAATTATGGACACGTAAGTATATCCAAAAAATATACAATGACCAAAGAATATACAAATAATACCGAAAGACAAACCTCCTTAGTCAGTTGAAAAATTAGACAGTAGGTATTCAAATTAACATAATATTGTTACAAATCAAAGGACTGCTAATAAGCTTGCGAAACTTCAAGCTATTAATCTATCTAGTCGTGTAGAGTGGTGGGTGGACGTTTTGTGGATTCTGATAGAGAGGTATTTGCAGTCAAGACGAGATTTGGTGGAAATATGTTGAATGGTAAACCCACTGGAGCAAGTAGGTGAGCTTATTTTAAAAGCTAGTTAGCTTTTACTCACGGTTTCACTCGTTAATAAAGGACTTTTAAAGAAACGGGAACATTGGACTCTTCATTAACTCCATTCATAATGTATGCTGCAGCCTACATGAGGAACCTACCTGCCAAATTGCAAGTTTGTAGGCGTTATAGTTTGTGGGTATTCCGCTTTTATATTACAGATTGGTAAGAGTTACTAGGCAAACGACGCCACGACTTGAAGTGAGTCTGTTGCGGTTGTGGAAGAGACACCGCTTTACACCGTTTGACTTTTACAGCAGGAGTCTAGCTAGTTAACTCACCCAAAGAACATAGAAAATGCTCCCGTTGTCCGAAATAAAAATCATAAAATCAAATTGCAGGATTTGCAGTGAAAATGATTGCGGTTACGCCTTTAAAATCTGTATATTAGAACATTGCTTGTTGTCTGGTAGCCCAAGTTGATTTGGAATTTGGACAAAAACCATTCCCTTTCTCAAGAAAACGAAATCAGATTGATTTATATTTAACCGTTAATCAATAAATCCCATACACAAATCATAGTACCTCCAACAGTACTATTTTAATCCCAAACCACCGATTCAACATTGAATGAATACGCAGAGATGCAAAGTTGTTTACTCGTTATTGATCTGGCTCCGGCGGTTGCCATGGCAACGTGATAAGCTCGCTGCTACACTTTGATTCGTACGATGTATTTAATACTGTTGGCATTGTAGCTCTGTGGGATATTTTACTTATTAGCTGTAAATATTAATTGATATGTTATTTTAAAGACGTTAGTATTAATTCCTGATTCGTTTTTGAATATTTTGCTAGATTTTTTTATAATTTTAAAGTTGCAGATGTACATAGGAAATCATGAAGTGATGACCTAGTTAACCTCTGTTTGGGCGCTGAATGGCACAGGATAGAGAAAGATGTACGAAAGGAAACCAGCTGTGGGACAGAATTAGCTGTTACGTTTAGGCCTAGGCCTCTGGATTTTGTTAGCTGTATTAAATGTAACCTGAAACAGCATGGAGTCTTAAAGCAAATCCTTCTTATTTTCTAGGTTAGATCAGATTTTCTAGTTAAAAGATTTCTGGTTTAAAATCCTTTGTGTCACTAAGCATACCTGTGTACCCATTCTACCCAGTTTAAAGTAGGTACCTACATAATTTCTCTCATTGTAACGTCGGTAACTTAAACCTAATTATTTACATCAATTAACAAGATACTATCAATCAAAAACATCGGTCAAGTCACTGCGGTTTATCTGAAGTTTGTAAAGGAAACAATATATCATAGGAATGAATTTCCGAATCAATATGTAACATAATGTAACAGTTTGTTCACCGCACGCAAATAAATCACATTATTATCTGCAGCTAAAATAGAAACAGTCTTTATCTTTAATTTATTGCTTTTCTGCGTTATGTCAATACTAATCATTATATGCATATTAATTCGAGGAAGTGTGAATGCTTTTGATTGTTGATAATTGTAGAAGTCGATTTATTTAGTACATCCACATCGACACATCATCATCATCATCTTCCTGCTCTTATCCCATTTTACTTGGGGTCGGCGCAACACGTTTTTTCCTTCCATTTTCCTCTATCAGACGTCACACTATCATTTACTCCTTTTTCACTCATATCGTTCCTTTCCTTATCCTTACTTATTTATTTAGTACAGCCACATCGACACATAGGCAATTTTAATATCTTTTTCCATAAAATATTCTTCTTTACGAGATCTACCTGAGAGAAAAACAACGATATCTGTATTTCACTAAAACCAGATACGTATTTCCTTATACATATAAATCCTTTACTACTACTATTCAAAGCCTATTCGTATAAAGCCTTTCGGTCTACATTCAACCTGCGCTTAATATAGTATCCAATCAATTCTGCCCGTCGGTCACTGACCTATAGAAGCATGGCCGCCGTGGATACGTCACCTATCACTGTTCGCTAATGTCGAGCTTCTAATGTACATAGTTAATATAGTTGTATATCGTTATGTAATGAACTTAAAGTCTTCTAGTATCCTTCATTAAATTTATAGAGCGGTATATGCAAGATAACTAGATATACATTTGTACGTTCTAATAGTAAAAGAAAACGTTACATACAACCTCATTATTTTTTATGCTTTTAATCATAATACACTAAAATGTGTGACAGAAACTATACTAAACAAAAAATATCTACATTTAAAAGTATTTTCTTTTATTATATTAAATTTAACCAAATCGGTTAATAGTAAACCCTGTTCTTATTAAGGCTAATTTTGTTTCAATTAATTATTTGTCAAACATCAAAATCATCAGTCGAATAATCTCAAGATCACAACGCCAATACGGTAGATTCTAAATCACGAGAAAAAATACTAAACATTTCTGCAGTTATTCGCATAGAACGCTTACTTTTCTATGGGTGAAGGAGGATACCTTTTACAGTCATTCATAACTATAACATTTTTCAAGAAGTCCTTATAAATGTTTCCTACACGTAATAAAACCTCCTTTCAACACCATATCTGAAATCCATTTGATCGTAAATAGCTTTTGTTTCATCTTATTTATATTAGGAATTCCTGCTGGCTAGTATAATGGTAATTACTACCTATGTTTGGTTGGGGGCAACGCTCTACAGAGATAATTAGACTGTTATTGGCAGTGGATCTGTGTGTAGATCAAATAACCTACCAAAATCTGTTAAAGTTAAATTGTTGTTGTGAAAGCGAGACAGAGTATTACACTTTGTATATCGGTGTCTCTTTCCCGCAGCTGCTACTGATGATGTATCCGGAGATGGTGGTAGAGCATCAGGTTTCGCAGAAACGTTTTGTAGTAGACTATTTACGCATCGATTACTTCTGGGGAATAGTCGGTAGTGAATAAGTACACACGTAAGTACTTAAAATAACTTTTGGTGGAAACTAGCAACTGTATTTGATTAGGCTAGTTAACTTTCTGCAAAAAAAATAACGTAAAAGAGAATTTGCCTGGAATAATTTGTCCGTCAGATAGATCTCCAAAAGTCATTTGATACGTATCTTCTTTTATCAAATTAATGAAAAAATACGAAGGTATAACGAATCAAAGGGAGAATCTAGTGGTATGGATGTCGGGATATATCATCACTTGTCATCAAAAAGTACACAGACGTCTCCATTTTTATTTACGCGATAAAAGGAATAATATATCTACAATATTTTTTGGAAACCTATCTGATGGGCTAATTAGATTTTTAAACACCAGAATCAGTCATATACCCAACTAGCTGTCCCTGCAAACTTTGTTTCGCTGACAAAAATAATATGAAAACTATCATTTTATTTATGACGAAAAATCCAAATATCTCTACGGAACCATATTTTTTTTATAAATAAAATATAGTCTATGTTACTCGTGGATAATGTAGATTTCGAATGGTGAAAGAATTTTTAAAATCGATCCAGTAGTTTTTGAGCCTATTCATTACAACCAAACAAAGTTTTCCTCTTTATAATATTAGTGTAGATAATGCAATATTAAAATTGATCCAATAAAAAAAAAGTTCTAATTGCTCTAAGGTGGCTCAAGTCCGAATATTCTGAAGTAAAATGATCGAGATTTTGTCTCAGCAGTGGAATAGAAAAAATGATTGCATTAAATAAGAAACCACAATTTAAAACAAAACGTTGGGTTCCAAGTAAACAGAACATAATTAAGTTCATAAACAGGATGTCTATAATTTATTATTTAATTACAGTTTTCAAGTGACCTAAATTACACAGGAAAACATCGCATCAAATTGAAACCAGTACCTAAATGATACCCACACTGGTTCTTTGATTGTCTACGAGAATAATAGGAGAGGAATTTCAGTAGGTGTTACTGGACTAAATATTACGTGATCATAGCTAGTACCTAGAAGCCAGTAGACCTAGATCTTTGTATCATAGAGTTAGAGAGAGAAAAGCTTTTTCTTATAGTTAAAGTAGAAAATTACATTAAACTTTAATAAACTGTCAATCAATGTCAATATTATAATCTAATTTTGTAATAAAACTAATTTGACATTTCTCAGCTTTCTTCCCACGCTTTAAAAACTAAATTATAACTGTCTATGGAAACAAGAGCGATATACAAAACAAATAAAGAACATTTGAAAAGTTACTTTTTCTTACTAATTGAACCATTTTTATAATAGCTACAAATTAAGCTATAACATAGTAAAAAACCGTCTGCTACTTTAAAAAGTAGTAAAAACTGTAAGTACCTTTCTCTAAAAAGAACTGTCAAAAACATAACCTCAAAACTATCTGTCAGTTTTTACCGCCATTACCTCCGCCATTATAGGTTTCAACGACAACAGGCTAAGTTCTTGTACTTTTTATGTTGGTTAGTCACGTTTGCCGCTCAAACGAGTTAGAAACTTTTTGTAAAAACTGTAACGGCTTCGGTCAAATTTTGCTGAGGATTAGGGCTGCCAACTTTTTCGTTTTAATTTAGGTTGCGACGCGACTTGACAGGGGCGTGGCAAAAACGGTAGCCGGATTAATGTAACTTTTAGCGTGCATTGAAAAGCTTTTACGTTTTAATTGCTAGTTAAGTCTGTTAGAATATAACTATTTTTAAGCTGAATTTACACTTTATTAAAGTTTCTCGTTTTTAACATAAAGTTTAAAAGTTCTTTTACATATTTTTAATGACGTGCGAATGCAGTGTTGTCCTTTACAACGCAAACAATGTTTAATTACGAGGGACTAAGAGAAGTGATTAGTTATTAATTCTCAGCACTCTATTCTGTCTATCTCTATTACGCATCTTTTAATTGTCTGCATTGCTTATTACCCACGCATCAAATAGTCTTCGGATATTTTCATGAAGTTATTTTCTGTCTTTTTTCAAGGATAGTTATCAAAAGAAATAATAAGCAGCACATTTCCATCAGCATAGATAAGTACCTACTTGACTAGATATTGCCAAAACCAATCATAGGCAACCCTAACCGTAATCATATTACCAGTACTTACTATATCCACTACAATTTACTAAAAAACATAAACGTATCTGTATGACTCAGTGAGTACGGAAGTATCACTTTCTATCGCAAGTGTAACACAACTATCTGTGACCCTCAGAGCAATTGGTGGTCACCTCATAAACTGCCATTGTGAATTATTACACGATTTATCTTTATTGTGAGTTGATATCAAAGTCCAACTCATTTTATGACTATTTGCTTTGTACTGGCAGGTTTCTTGCTTACAGATCGGAACAAAAGTTAGATAATCGTCTGCATGCAGGTTTTAAGGAGACTGAGGAGAATGACATAAACCGGCATCTGGCAGAATGGCAAAGGCCTGTGCCCAGCAGTGGGTTATTCAGGGCTGATGATAAAGGTTTTATAGCATGGAGGTACGAGCTGACAAAAAAAAAACAATTGTGTTTTCATAAACCATCCAACGAGATATGTTTATTTCTTAAAGCCCTCTTGGCGCGCTCGATAGCGTCAAATACGATTTTGCTTAGTGCTAGTACACCCTATATTGTTAAATTTCTTTGATGATATGTCAATTCTCACGTTGAGCGCTGTGCTGTTGACTTGAAAAATAATGACATGTGCTCGTAATTGGTTTGGTATTCTTTATTTGATTGATTATAAATACAATCCATTATAGGTTATTAATCACGTTTAAATTACTAACACTTAATAAATTCGGAAAGCCTACCTCAACATAATCTTTTATATGAGAAAATCATTACATTTCTATGTATAATGCATAAATAGCAAACTATCATTCTTAAAATACAACTGTCATAAGTGAAACAATACATAATGAAATACAATTAAAAATAAAATGGCGTCTGTTACGCAAAAAAAGACAACATCACACAATAGTTAAAAATAAGTAAGTACCCGTTATTATTCAAATTAAAAAAAGCATCGAATTTTAAAAAGCAACAAGCAATATTTAAGTCTGGAACAAAGCCTTTTAAACACAGTGTTACCTAACCTAAAAAAATACTAACAAGACTAAATAATTGCTTTCCCAGTCTATAATTTGCTTTCGTTAAAGAAATTAGTAATAATTAGTAGCACTAGTTACTATTTATGTTGGATATTTTCACACTGGCTACAAATTACGGCATTGATAATGAGGCTTCAGTTTTTTAAGGTTACTGTTCTAATTCAGCACTTATGGGTGGCTTTTTTGCTTGCTTATAGTTAGATTTATCTGTGCCACCTACAAAATGATTATTGAACTACTGCTGTATAATGGATTTAATGACAAGATTTAGGTCATGAATCTATAGCTATAAAATTTCAGTTTTTTTTGGATCTACAACTAAAATTTGAGGTTTCTATCCGTAATTCACTTCGTTAATCAAACGCCTTGCTAACTCTACTTGCGTCATACGCAGTCTTAAAGAGGTATCGGAACTACTTGGACTTATAACCAAACAACCAAAGCGACTGCATCGAGGTGAAAAAAGAATACATTGATAGACAGGCGTACAAGGAATTGATCTTATAAGGCTTCTTTTAGATGTGCAGAACCCTTTAAAACTAAATGGAAAATCGCAAAAGGAATTTTATAATATTTCCATATGAAGAAAGATACAATGTCTATATTACGATGCTACAGAACTCTTTACTTGTCATTCCAACTCACACACCACTTGCCTTTTAAAAGCCGACTCATAAACTTATGATCATTAAACACTAAACTTTCTTTACTACTTTTGTACTTTGCTCAAACTACATTTGAAACCATATCGGGTCATTAATTTCTCATTTCCTGTTCACAAATCTGTTTTATCTAAATTTCGGTCAAGTTCAATGATACCAACTTAGTTATAAATGAAAACCTCTAATGGTCATACAATGCCCAATTGAGATGAGTCAGTCACATTGTAGCAGAAACAAATGACTCAATGAACATAACACAAATTGTGTGATTACAGGTGGAAATAATGAATAAGGTTATACTGAACAGCAATGGCAACTTCAGATATTTTTATTGTGAATGAGAAAATGGCCAACATACACCAAGACTGGCCCAGGAAGCAGTAAGCTAGGAAAAGATAGAATGGGAAAACTAACGATTTTAATAGATGTGGAAGATATGCTTTAAAAACAGCCTATACTTAACCTCGAACCGATATCTTCTATAAAGCAGCTTCTCCATTAATTTTAGCGATAAAACACTATAAAACTACCACTGTCTATTTAAGTAATAATGCAGTTGTAAAAACGAGACAGCTTACTACACAGCGTAGAGCAGCGTCCCTTTTCCACAACTTCAACAGTCTTTAAGAGTAAGTGGCATACTCTGTTAACCGACCTGTGCTACATAGAGGCTATTGAGAAAAAGACAATACATGACAGTTAAAACTAGGTTAGTCGAGACATACAATGCTGCAACAAACAAATAGATTCCTCAATGGAATGCCAGGTGGGGAATGAAAACATAAATACATAATAAGGCAAGGATGCACGTGTTATAAACTTTTAATAAGAATTGTGTTTTTTTTGTTTCGGTGTCCCCTATTTTTAATAGTAAACCAATTTTTGGAGGATGTTCTGTATTTACTTAAGAGGCAAGAGTTTTTAAGTGAAGAGGTCACAATAAGCTAACATTTTTTACTTAAAGTGTCATTGCCACGAATGCCATAGGTAAAAATATTCAATAGAAATTTACTCGGCCAGTAGAGGTAAAAAATTACATTAATTCTGGACTTTAAGAGTAAATTTTAAAGTCAGTATTATCTAGTTTCTCTATGCCTTACTTATAGATACCTACTACTGCATCTTCTATTGATTTATTTACTATCATTACTTATAATATATGATACACGAAAGTCTGTGGATGGATGAAGGTCTGATTGTTACTCTTTTACGCTTAAGCGGCTGGATCTATTTTGTCAAAATTTCGTACGGCTATTTTTTTAACCGTCTACGTGAAAGAGGTATAATCTTATTGCAGCGATAATCGACATTCAGGCGAGCGAAATCGCAGGCAGCCGCTAGTAAATCACAAACACGCCAAACGACTGCAAATATCTATCTACATGATGACATAACGCGTCCACTGTGATTGATTCACGGCGGCCACATGACAGCTCGTGACACTGTCTTTGATAAGGTCGATGCCCCGAATTGTTTTCTTATAACTTACTGTTTATTGTGTCTAGAAACATACATACAGAGAACTGTGGTGATATAGGCTAATACGGAAGTTATCATCAAGCTATAAAGGAATCACGGTGTAAATGCTTCATCGTCTTCTTGGGAGATAAAAAAATGACAGTGACAATTTTAAGTCACGTGATTTTGTTAAACGAAATTTCGGTCGTCTTCTCTATCTATCGGTCCGTATGAAATCATCTAGATCTCTCTGCGTATACGTGTATCCAGTGGCTTCCACCTAAAACGCACTCAAAACGATCACAAAGTGTCGGCAAAAAGTTTACGTTTAGTAAAGTAGATACTTTTGCGTTGTGAACCACGTTTGATAAGTCGCGGTGCTTAGCGCATTTAAACTATCCCTTCCTAAAAAAAAACAATTGTTTAGCGGAAACCTTATCAAAACTATAGGTAAACAAGTAAATTATACTCCTTGCCCCAATATATTCCTATTAACACTCCACCCACCTAAATGATTTTCTCATCCGAACCTCTCTAGAACACTGGACAACATCGTCCAGATTATCTATTGTTCCATCAATATCTTACACAATGTGTCTGTCAGTCGATACTAAACTAACATTGTCTGAGTCCCGGCTGTCGGTACCGGAGTGACGTGACGCGTGACCGAATCTCGCTATATTGGTTATTGGTCCTTCGTGATTAGTTTCTGTGCCTTTGTTATTATCTTCATGTATATATGTATATGAAATTCTCATGTCATAATGTTCGTTCCCGTAATCCTCCGAAACGGCTTGACCGATTCACTTAAAATTTTGTGTGTTAGTGGCTAATAGTTAGTGGCCCTGACTGCTAAACCAGAGGACGTAGGTTCGATCCCCACCCAGGATAAAATTTATCCTAGACAACTGATAAACATAACTATAAACTTCTAACTAATACATACACATTATACATAGATAAATAACACCTAATCACGATCATTTTTTTCAGTGTTTGAGGCGACTTTCATACAGAGCCGTCTAGCGTTGTATGAAAGTCGTGGAAAGGATTATTATGGAAAACTTAAAAGTACTACTTAACGAAATCATCAAGACGTTTCTTTTTTATCTAGATTCGACGTTCCATTTGATCTTCTAGCAAGAAGAGTAGCTGCTGTACCTATTCAAGCTACAATTAACAAATAAGCAAAGACATCTAAGTCGGTATATAGAGACAGAATAAAGAAACGCATAGCTAGCATCTTGATATAAACATCCTTGATATGAGCAGGTAACAATACCCAGAATTTGAGGCAAGCAGTAACATTCAGATAAGCACACAGGAACACATATTTGTTTTACGCATAACGCCCACGACCTACAGGGCAGTATACAAACAATTATAGATGATGACTTCTAATTGCATAGCACAAAATGTTTGGAATTCATAATGATAACTACCAAAGCGTAGGTGTTTGTAAATATGGAATTGATTGCACGCATAGCCGAGTGGTATGTCACCGTGTAGCACCACAGTGCGCGATTTGTCGCGAGTTCGCTCCTCGCGTAGGATTAAAATTTTTGTAATGCATAAATATTTGTTTTTTTGTGATTTGAATGTTTGTTAATAGTCCGCAAAAGACAGATAAAATAGCGCAGGACTATTACAAAAATCGGTAATAAGTATTCCTTGCAATAGACAAAACTGAAAGCACGGCAAAGTATTTCAGAAACATCAATCTAACTGTCAAATACGTACACATATTTGACTTAATAATTGCATTGTAATTGTGGCCAACGAAAACAAATGAAGCAATTAAGTCAATTACCTTCAATTTCCAGAGAGATAATTTATTATTGGTTTTTGGTCACGGTATTCACCTGAAGTTTACCTGCTTGCATTGACTCCGTGACAAAGAACAATGTTTCGAAATCTAATTCTGTTGGTCGGTAGTTTAAATGTGATTCATCTGTGTTAAGTAAAGTAACTCTTTAGTCATAGATGGGAGACGTTAAGTAACATCAGTCAGTAGTTTAGCTGCAAAGTTGTTAGACAGAGAAAACACTGTCGCATTAAAAAAATAATATGGATTGCAAGTAATTAAAAAGTTTTGGGACTGACATAACATTTGGTTGGTACAGATTCAACTATAAATATCTGTAATAATAGCACTCGCTTCACAGAACATTCTTTTGATTGTGCATGGGCCTCCAACAAAGGCTCTTCACATTACAGGCTTGAAATCAAGTGCAGGAGTATACCTCGTATGTACTCCTAAAATGTTCACCAAAAATATTGAAAGACTTAAAAATTTTAATGAATGAGTTGGCATTCTTTGACACATGGTCTACTTTTAACCGAGAGCTTCAGAAAGGGGTAATGAATTAGCAGCTACAACGATTCGCTACGTAGTATATTATTATTTTCTAAGCTATATACCACCAGCGAACTTGTAACAGAACTGAATAGATTTAAAACTTACTATTTTCCTTAAGAATACGACATTTACCAGAAGCTTCAAACAAAAAACCGACTGTTAACCCAAGCGGTATTCGAGCTAAGATACCACGTGTACTCTGTACCACTGAACCAATTTCCAAGTAATATTCCCACTGCTAACACAGTATTGTATTGAAATGCCGCGCCAATAACACTGGGAAGTGATAGGAATATATGTAACGTGAGGGTGTGAAGTGTGATAGGTTTTTGATAGACAATGGCTTGTGAATCGTCTCTATTTTACTTACTCTACCTCAACTAGGTATATGTCTATAACCGTTATGCCAATTGAAGCTCTTAAATGTGCCAAAGTTACAATTTTAGAGGTTCTGAAAGTGATTATTTGAAACGGCAGAAAAACAAAAGACACTCTGTTAAAAATCGCCCTTAAAAGTCATGGTATCTCTATCTATCTAGAGACAAATGCATATAATTCCATCACTCAGCAAAGCGTCAGAGGCGAATAAAGCTGTGTCACATGATCTATCACTTATGAAATGTCATTTACATACATTTGAACAGTTCTATTGTCATTACTTGTTTGAGAAGCGGGAAGAACGCAAGACCAAATTTTGGTTTATTTGTTCAGGATAATAACCATCATCTTTATATTTACTGTTTAGCACTCCACTGGTAGCCCACGCCACACAAAAATCTTCACAGCATAAACGAAATCCATAAAAATTACCTGTAACAAGAAAAAACAACAATTACAAATGCAAATTATCCACTGAGCAATGTTCTAGATATTAAACTAGCCTGTAACGAAGCTAGATTCGAGAGATTGAGCTGAGTGTCGAAAATCACGCGATCAAAGCGAAATCAATCGACAAAGCTTCGGTACAATGAACTCGGTGAAAACGTGATTGGGAATGGACGAGTGGGCAAAAAAGTGTGGATTCAGAGCGATGGGTCCGCGGAAGCGTTCAACTACATTTTAAATATCAATTCCAGGCTGTCCGGTTGATAAATTACGTTTCCCAAATTTTGGGATCTAGATAGCTATCTATCGAGATAGCTGGAAGGAGGGAAGGGAGGCCTTTCCCTGCAGTGGGACACTAACGGCTAGTAATAATAATAATAATCCGTATCGAGTATTAAGCTGTGATGCCCATCTTTCTTTACATGGGTCGGTAAGTATGACAATGGTGACCATGCTCATGTCTTCGGTGCACGGAGAAAGGTCTATGATCAGCTGTTGGCCAGGTATGAGCTGATGTTATTGTTATTCTCGTAAGGTTTATAAAATGTGAGGATATTCCAATAGATATCATGAGCGAGTATTATCTATATTCTTGGGGTTTATGCGTAATAGATATTGTCATATACGCGAACTCGAAGAGTGGATCGTTCAGGGCATTTGGGCTTTGCCAAGTAGTTTCAAGTTATCAAATATATACGTGAAATTACATCGATGAAATGCTGCCAAATAGGCAATCAATGCAATGAAATTTTTTTGAGACTTTCAGAAAAACCCAAAAATATCATTGAATAACACTTCATCTTAATGGATTGACTGGAAGTGGGCCGAGTTCCAGTCAATATCATATAGTACATATATGTTATAACATAGTTTCTAAAAGAACTAGCAAAAATATACATTGCGCTACCAAATTTTTCCAACCAAAAATCCGAATGCAATTCCATTTTTTGCAACGTTACAAACCTAAATTATCTTTCTGTTCTACATAGATTTTTTGTTGCAAAAATGTTCTGAAATAAAATTATTTACAGCTTCGCCCAATGGCTTTTTGCAATTCTTATTCATTTACTAAGTTTATTACAGCGCATGAAACATACTGTTATATGTACTTAATCGTATACTTTCATGCTATAGACAGTTATTGACTGATTTCCATACAAAATATTTAAACTTACTTAATGTAGATAAGGAAATAATTAACGTTCGTTTTCCTTATGTAAGTATCTTTCTAGATATTATATTTACATAACTGGATACATAATGATGATTAGATTTTCTGGGATAGGGATATAAGTTGTAATTAATAAGCAATAATTATTTTCATTAGGTAGGTATATAGGGATAATCATATGGAGGCTTTGACTATAAAAGTATCACTGTGTTTCGCGGTTTTGCCCGCATAGATGTCGTTTATAGCTGCAAAAAACAAAAACATCCTTTAACGCAGTCAGATAGGAAGTGACCAATGTGTCAATCCAAAACAAGAAAGAAGACAAAAATTCCACTTTATTTACCTCCATAATCACCAGATGAGTTAATTCAAATAACGTAGCAAACAAACACACGTTAGCATTTACAATATTTAGTTAAGATCCGAATCTAAATGTAATCAAGCAAGTTACAAAACCAACTGTAAGTAAACTTCTTTCAAGTACCGCATCGATCGAATGTGGGCTCAAGTTATAATTGCTATTTACATATCGAGATCCAGAACTTTCATTCGGTTTCAGAGGATTACTATCTACTTTATCCCGAGTTCCAATTCCGCCAGAATCGATAATTCATTTGGATTAAAATCCAATCACTATGGCACTGCTAGTTGGTGGAAATCGATTTTGTAATCTTAAATTGTGTTTACACATCACAGAATAAATGTATACAGGAGCCATCTAGTCTTAAATTAAGTATACGAGAGTGACTCGTGTTATCAGTACTAGACAAGTGATAAATACACTTATTTGAGTACCGACTAGACAATTAATAAATATACTTATATATTTCTAAAAACATACATATTGTAGATAAATCACACCCAGTCAAGGAACAAATTGTCGTGCTCATCACACAAACATTTGTCTTGGGTGGGCATCGAACCCACGACCTCCGGTATAGCAGTCAGGGCGACTGAACCACTAGACCAACAGGTCCGTCAAAGCAGTAATGCTTAATAATTAATATCCTTCCTATGAAAGATGAAAACTGATCGTAAAAGCATTATAATTTTATATGTTCAAACCTTCTTTTTGCAAGAGGGGACTTTACAGTGGGACAAATAAGTTCACATTTTTTTATAAAATTTAGGTCAAGCATGTACATGGTACGTGTTTCAATAATAAAATCGCGTGTGGAATCGTTTCATCCAATTTATTAAAGTTATATTTTATCATTGTCTGACACGCCAACCATTTTGTATTTCTATGCAGTACGAATGGAATAATTTACCGATGTTGCCATGCGAGAGAACAAAGTGTATTGTTGCCAGTTAAAAATATTCACGCTTTTCATGTTATGTATCTTCTTTTATTGGATGTTTTTTAGATAACGTGAAATTATGAAGGATTTAACGTTTTCAGAGCCAACGCGGAATATATCGAAAAAACGTGTGGTTTTGAATCTTCATATTTTGTATGCAACGCAGAATCCTAGATAATATTATATTCCTGCTAATATTATGAACGCGAAAGTTTGTGAGAATGGATGTATGGATGTTTGTTACTCTTTCACGCTTAAACAGCTGGAGCAATTTTGATGAAGTTTAGTATAGCCATAGGGTTAGCTGACACCCTGGAATAATACATAGGTTACTTTTGAACCGACTGCGTTAGAGGAGGGTAATGTTTTTGCAGCTAGAACCGGTAATTCGCGCGGGTACAGTCACGGGAAACGGCTAGAATAAAATAAAAAGTACCTGTGTGTTTAAGATATTCTAAAAATCTCTACAGACACAAACTTACATTTAGGTAAGTAGGTATTTAGTTTTTCTTAACATCATATTATAATATCACAATAAAATAGATAGGCACTCTAAATAAAAACACTCTCCACCGACCCACAGTTTATATAATTCGATCTCATCTATTTTCGTTGACATTTAAATGGCAAGGACGGTTATTTTATGAATTTTAAATGTCAGCTTTATAATAAGGGTTGATTATATTATTTATAACGAATTTGTAAATGTTAAGCAGGCCTAGAAACCTACCACCCTGTCTGAAAGGAATATTATTGCAATTGTGGAAGTAGGACAGAGCACTACACGGCATAGAGCGGCGTCACTCTTCCACACACGCAATAATATTATTTTAGGAGGTGGTAGTAGGACCTCTGTTGGTTAAACAAACCAACAGTTGGTAATAAATAAGATGTTAGCAAACTAAACAACTACCGAACTTAGTATTTGTGTTGTTAACAACGATGAAGAACAATTAGAATAAGAGAGTAAGATCTTTTTGATTGTGGACAATATTAAAGTGTTCTAAAACTACAAGGATCGTTTAGCATGAGGATGACATAAACATGACGGTGGGAGGGTGCTTATTCGCAACACGATTCGACTCAACTGTCTGTCAAAAGCTGTTCGTTAAAAGTTTTTCATATATGATGCCTTTAGTTCCGATTTCGGCCACATGTCCAAATATTCTTGTAGCAATTACCTGAATACTAAAACGTTAATCATGTACTTTATAAGTCTCATGCTGTCCTTGTTTTAAAAGTGTAAAGTAGCATAAGGACCGTATCGCTTTATCAGTGTAAGTCTACATGAGTAAATTAAGGGATTCTATTCATTCTTAAAACACAACCCTCGAAATGCATCCCTGGTATCCCTTTATAAGAGTAAAACGTTTTAATACTAAAAAAAACGATTCTTTGTAACGAACTTGCTATCACAAATAGTAGTCAAGCTAAGCTTAAAGATCCGAATACCGTCAACGCAATTACATTCTTCATAGACATTCATTCATTAAAACAATCAAACATTCATAGATATCTGTGTGGTCTTTAAACGCTATAAAGAAGAACGTAGTGATAGTAAATCAGCTAACACTTCCCTACTGCCCGGAAGAGAAATGTAAACACAAACACTTTTAATGCAGTTATAGACATATAGAGTATTTCTGAAACCAGTAAACATTAGCGGCAAGTGCTGAATGTACATCGATTGATCATAGCATATACTAGACTAATGAACTATAGTAAGGGAAAAGAAATCTCGTTCAATATAGAGCGATTAACGATACGAAAAAAGCAAAGCAAATATCGTCAAAGAATCCGAAAATGAAAGGTTTGTCTATATAATGAATTAATGGATAATAGTGATGTAAAAGGCAGAGACGCTCCATCACAATATCACCCTTTTTGACAAACAGATACTATATTTACCGGAACTGATAATCGACTTTAGTGGAAATATGCTGAAACGCTAAAATCGCTGATACGTCTTATGGCTTTCAAACACAACTTGATTGAGTTTCATGCAATTTATCACATTAAAAACAAAAAAATTAAATCGGGATAATAAGAACATGACAATATATGGACATTTTGAATTAAGTTTTGATTTGAACAATTCAGGGCAACCCACTTGGGAAAATGCCAGGGAGACGAGGGGTATCCCTGCCCATGTAGGCCACATAGCCATTGATCGGTAGTTCCATAGTGATTCATCGTATGAACTAATCTCTGTAAACATTCAGAAACCACGCGCCGATCCAACTGTGTCGAAAGCATTCGAAACGGGCCATCAATGAACGAAATTATACGAATAATCTAAATCAAAAGAAATTGATGTTTTCTAACGAGGTTAGACTAATGGATCTTAATCTAGAACAAGAGGAACAAATCGCCAATTATTAAGAAATTGTATTAATAAAAGTACATTTTGTTGAGAGCTTTTAATGTAACGACCTTATTAGGTTATTTTTTTTTATAAAATGTCTGAATTAAGAAAAATTTAATCACTTAGTCATCGCGAGTAGGAACGATAAATTGTATACTAATTCATTCGTCGACTTGCTAAGTGGTCAGACAACCTTTAAAAGGTCGCCGGAAAACGCTAGAAGCAGACCGCTTCAATTAGGTCTTTCTGGAAATATTTAGGATATGCCTATGCCCAGCAGTGGACGGCCTATGGCTCGGATGATAATGATAGTAACGTTCAAAACCGTTGTCTCGAAAACTGATCAAGAAAAAAAAAATATTAGTCTAAAAAATCTGTTAGTTCCGTTGGTTTTATACCAGAAATATGGAGTTCAGAAATCAAAGTGCAATGAGCGGTTAAGCTAAATACAAAACCTTTTTTGATAAGGCGGGGGAATCCTCATATACTCCCACCCTCAAGTAGGTAATATTAAACTCTTATTGACCAAACTCGTCCCCGTACAACGTCTGTCACATTTCGTCTTTGCGTGGCAATGCGCTGTAATTCACCACGCACCGACCGCGGACCTAATTACAATACCTAAATTAAACCGAATTAATCTTTAGAGATCATTGCTAATTTATGCTAGATTAATTAGCGTCGCATGATTAATCAGATAAGCACTACTAAAAAAAGTGAGATGAAGGCATTCGACTGTGTTAGTCAGTGAAATCGTTCAGAAATGCACTAGAATTTAGAAATCAAAAATAAGATAAAAGCATTTTGTTCTTAATTTTTCATTTACAGATAATACTTAACGCTTTCTTTCGTAAGTTTGACAATCGACACCTTAGCAGATACACATTATTGACTAAGTTTAATGGGAGTTCCTCCAGGTCAAACCTAGGGCCCATTCATATTTCATATAACATGCAACCTCAAATAATTACAGCAATACGTGCAAACCAAACCTGTATTTATATAATAGCTATTTAACACAAAAAAATAAACAAATAAAAACGCACAACAGCCAAACATCGTTTTAAAATAACTTTGTTCGAGTGGTAGAAGCGCAATGCAAGTAAAACTTTACTTTTTATTTACATAACACGTACTTAAAGTTCTTTCAACTTAAAATTGCAGTCAATAACAAAACAATGGCTGGTTAGCACGATCGTACATCACAACATCTCAACAACATTGTAAACTGTTACAATGCTGGTAGAACAGACACATCAGTTGGTACACTTGGGTATAGACATCGCTCTTATTACAAAAACGTAGAGTTCATTTTTGTGTTCGTTTATACGAACATACGATTAGTTGTAGTTATCAAGTGCATATTCTGCCCATGTCCATGGCGAAACGTGAATGGTTTAAAAATGTACACGAGTTTTGCTTAAAAAAAATAATAATCTGTCTTGTTTGGAGCACAAGACTCCCTAAATTCAACTGAACTAAGAATAAAACAATTATTATTCACAAGTGCACATCGAAAGAGTAGGTACTATCGGAAATATTCCACAACAGGATAAAATATTTCAAAGAAAGCATCCTTAATATCTAAACCCCGTTATTGCCAATCTACATATTATCAGGGTCAGGTCAGGAGTACCCTAAACCGACGGGCGTGTATGAAGCGATTGATGAGTGTGGATGAAGCTAAAGTGGTATGCCAGGATCGTAGCAAATGGAAAGATGTGATCTCTGCCTACCCCCAAGGGAAAGAGGCGTGACGTTTATGTATGTATGTACATATTACCATTTCACCTGCTTTTAATAACAAAACGTTGCCAAACTTGGCCGAAATGCGTCTAATTTAAACTAGTAACGTTAAAACAATGGTAATTATAAGCTATAGCATAAGACACGTAAGTCCGCGCCGACAGACGTGGCCAGCTACCGTGAAGGGTTTGTGCAACTGCCGCTCATAAGATATGAGGTGACCATATACTACGCTAAATGCGTGACGAGGACTAGAAAAAAGGTTATTTTACTCGTTGACGTAAAGAAAATAAAAAATAAAGATTGACAGCTAAAACAGTAGTTTTTAATAGATGTAGACAATAAACCCGGAGGATTATAATGGACATAAGAGTTAGAAGGTGAAGAAGACAGTAAACCCAACAGAGAAGTCACGACTTTCTGAAGTATTGTTGTTGTTAACTATTGATATTTACCTAAACCATCTCAAGCCATCATCATCATCAACATCATCAGCCTATCCCTCCAAGTGCACGACCGACACTAAGATCTGTTTTCTGTTTTTTCAGGCCATAGATGAAAATAATACCAAGGTAGGTAACCAAAAACCCAAAAATCGGTACAAATATAATTATTCGTTATACTAAGTAGCACTTTTCTTCTTCAATCCCATACTACTCTTCTACTGCGTCATGGACACAATCATAACAATCTTACTTATTATTATTACCAGGATTGCCAGTAAAACAAGTAAATCTAAAAAACATTACTCCGATTCACCTCAGACACGAAACCAGTTTATGCTTACCTACAAGAAAGAAGTTATCCCACCCAAAACATAAATGTAAAAGGCGGCCAAGTTCGATAATATGAGAATGCTTCTCCTATAAAAGAAGTGAGATCTGAATAAGTACCAAGTTCTATACAAATACGTCAGTTAAAAATAGTTACAGGAATGCACACTTGGCAAGTTTTCACACACCTTGTTATAAACCTACTAAACGCAATGAGTCAAGTATATAATTTTCTTTAGAAAATTAAATACTAAAATTATATAATTATAAACTTGCCAAGTGTGCATTCCTGTAACTATTTTTAACTGACGTATGTGTATAGAACTTGGTACTTATTCAGATCTCACTTCTTTTATAGGAGAAGCATTCTCATATTATCGAACTTGGCCGCCTTTTACATTTATGTTTTGAGTGGGATTTCATTTATTTTTGTAAGGTTGTTTATTTAATTTTTTTCTTATGATTAAGTTAGTTAAGGAAATGTCTCATTAACTGACGAGTGGCTAAGTAAAATATCCGAATCCGACCGACAACTTTATTTAATTGAATTTTAACCGTGGATTCAGCGCATAGGTATTGGTTTGGTAGTGACCCTGCTTTGCACGCCGTATGTCATTGCGGGTTTGATTCCCGCGACAGACAAACACAGAGGTTTGTCATGTTTCGGGCGCATTTATCAATAATCTGTATGGGTATACATGTAGGTACCAACTTAAATAAGTACTTGCTTATTATTTATTCATTTTCACTCCATACTTATAGTGGATCAAAGTTACACATTCGTTATTTTCGAAAGTGACTTACACTTGGCCGTTTTCAGATTTTTACTTTACTTTAACTAAATACAAACCTTCGCACCGATTTTCAGGTCGGTACCACCATCCAAAGATATAAATAAATTTAGTTCGTTTTAGTTCCTTAGGGGTATAAATTTACACCGGGTATAAATTTACACCTTCATTATTTTTGAAATCGACTCACACTTGACCATTTTCAGATTTTTCCCTTTACCTTGACCTAAAGACCTACCTCCATGCCAAATTTCAAGTCAATACGACCATTGGAAGTGGTCTAGGTTTTTGATGAGTGAGTCAGTCAGTCAGTCAGTCAGTCAGTGAGTGTATAGTAAAAATAGCGATTTTCTGACGTCAATATCTCAAGACCTACAATAGGTATATTAATGAAATTTTGTATTTTAGATAAGTAAGGGGGTCTCAACAGATACTATAAATTTGATATGCGTAAGTAAAATAGATTTTGAGTTATAGGGGGGTCGAAATTGGCCCGAAATGGTTCGTGTAATATAACCCACGGCCGGTGTATCGCTTTTTTGCTCGAACTTGGCGGACACACTGCCGTGTGTCTAGATTATACTAAATCGTACGCACGACAGGGCAGAGCCTAGGTAGATTGATCTAGGTATCCTTGACATTTACGTGGATATAGTTTTAATGATGTGGATCATAGGCGATATAGAAATAATCTGATAAACTATATAGGCGTACTGGACTTAATGACCACTAGTGCTAATATCGTATGTACACAGTAGAGAAATTAGAAAGACATTCATTGCTAAGAAAATGACAGTGTTACATTATCACCAAAAAAGAATAATGCAGCGACGCTAAACTTAACACATGAATTTTGACAGTCCTGTTGGTCTAGTGGTTAGTGACCCTGACTGCTATTCCTGAGGTCGTAGGTTCGATTCCCGCCCAGGACAAATGTTTGTGTGATGAGCATGATCATTTGTATCTGGGTGTAAGTTATCTATAATATGTATGTATTTAGAAGTACATGAGATGTTTATAAGTTGTAGTGCTCGTAATACAACTCTGTTTAACTTGAGACTAGATGACGTTGTGTACCTATATATTTTAATTTATTATTTTTAAGAAAAATGCTATTTTTTGAAATACTGATAAAATAATTCATTCAATTCATCCTGCTCTATAACAAACGCTTGGTCACCCCACACCGTCCACGGTTGACGGCGTCGGCTGCCCGTAGACTGACACCTGGCCGGCACACGCCAACACAGTGCAAGAACAATATCTATAACTAGCATGCATGTATGCGCATGCGCTTATGTGGTATACAACCTTTTTCAAAGATTTTAACGGACAAAGGAAGGTATTGTTTGGTTTTCTTGTCCACTGCTAGATTACATTGATTTGACAATTACCATGTATGTATTGCTAACAGAGATTTTACCAAATTAATAAATAATACTTCATGTTTGAGTACAATTCTAGTTTAGTCTAGTCAAGTTTTTTGCACAATGTGGGGATATGTAAACTGTATTTGAAAGCTGTGATAGCCAAGTCAAATGTCTCGAGTTCGAACCCCACGGTGCGCACAGACTTTTCAAAAGTCGTGTGCGTTTTAGAAATATATATCACAGCTTCCGTGTTTCGGAAGGCATGTAAAAATGTGGGTCCTGGGTATTTATTAATCTTCCCGTTATACAACGTTATTTTTTATAAAAATAAATTCTAAATCTACGAAGACCTCCAAGAAAACAGCCACTCACTTAGCACTAACAGTCCTTGCATTTTACATATTTACAAAGAAACTTGCACAAACTTAGACTCCGAATAAATATGAGTGGAGGTTACACAAATATTCATAAAATATTTAATGAATGTTATACAGTAATGGTTTACAGTAATGAGTAATTTTGTTAAATACTGAAGCAGTATAATACAATTGAATAAACGCGAATTGAAACTTGAATATTTGCATAAACTGTAGTTTTTGTAAGTTTTACGTAGTTTCGTGTAACGAGAAAAACTTCGATAGCAAAAAGCCAAGTCCATTAAAAAAAATATTGTGAATTGAGAGATTTAGTAATCCTTATTCTTATAATTCCTAATAGTGCATTTACTCAGCAGTTGGTTATAATAGGCTAGGAACATAAATAGTGGCTTACTGCAAATACACTTCTTCTGCAAATGCAGTAAGTATATTTATACCACGATCAAAACCAAAAAAATCTAGCATTTTTTAAAAGTGTTTAACTTAAAACGAAAGAATCCATAAAAACCACCATGTTTAGACGTTCAACAGTCCAAAATAATACAATACAACATTGGACAGATTTGTCAAGCGTTTCAATTGTTTTACTTTAAAGGTTGACTCTGAATAAGGTTTCAAGTACCTTATCACTATTTTTGGAACAAATTGTAGGTGGGAACCGTCACTTACAGTCTTATTACTATATGCAGTTAAAATTACAAAAAAAAGAACAGACAAGAAAAAACAGAATTATTTCAATTAAAATGCAGCTTCCATTTTATTTTGGTAGCTATGACCTATACTGTATACGGTACTGTTCTATCATGGTTCGTCACATTTTACACAAAACTTTTTCGTTTGTCCTTTCTACCTATTGTTGAGAATGAAAAAGACCTACTTTATGACGCTTTAAGATAAATATTACTAACTAGAAAATCGTTGATTACCTAAAAAATCTCCAGTCCTTTCACTATTATATCTGTCGTATAAATCTTGCAAGAAAACATTTAAATTAGTAGCTATGTTTTTATGCTACGTTTAAAGTCTAGGTCTTATTTGTTCATTTAATCTGAATATTTGCGAAACCTTCGACGACACATGGGCTATACATTCTCATGCCAAGAACGTCACTGAGGCACTACTACACAATTGATCAAAGGACAAAAACAAAAGAATTTAATGAATTTATCGGCGTTAAACAACCAATTAATACTAATAAAAAGTTCCATTATCATTCCTGGATTACACATTCACCCCTTTCCAACATCTGGCAAAATGCGGTTTTGATAGATAACCACCTGCCATCTTATACCAACGGTAGACCGATACTAAATAAACATAAAATAGTAGACAGTTCTGCGGTTTACATACTTAAAACCACAATGTTAAAGTCAAAGTCTGGAGAATTATGTTCACGAAGTTGCGAACACTATAGATGGTGCCAAAGTAAAAAAAATATGGAACGGCTTTTATTTGAAGAAGTAATTTTAGACGTTTATCAATCAGCCAAAGCATCGAACTTAAAGTGGTGTAAAAGAAGACATCAATATCAAAACGATTTTATTTCAAGTGAACTTTCAGACGATTTTGATGAATACAAAATTACAGTAGTTACGCTTTACTAATCGCAATTCGAATAATTAGAAGTCGTTGATCTTCTATTCATTTGATATTATTAAACCATTTATGGGTTAGCAATTCCAGATGTGATATATGAAGTGGGTCATGACAGAAAAATATGGAGTCAAACGTCTATATTTTGACTCGCCCTACATTGAGAATAGACAAATCTTTATTTGTAGGAATATGGTACAGGATTTGTTCTATTGTTCCATTATATTATAATAAATACCAGCGCAAAAATTAAGACAATATAATAAAAGTTCAATCTCCACATCTTGTATTTAAGTCGCTTCGGTTTATTATTCTGTGTTTAAATAAGAAGAAACAATTCATATCCTCAATTAAGAACGGGTAAAGCTGCACAATTTTTATGATTTTACATTTAAAACGCAGGCCCCGATTTACCACAAGCTCTTTAAGCTAACAATGAACTATTATAAGATGAACGGATGGCACAGCCCCAGGATAGGAAGCCAGGACTCAGGAAGCTGCCCCTTACCGCGTCCTGGATCCATAACTCTATAGAGCTTTCCTTATTCAGTTTATTCTGAGGTTTTAAAGCATAAAACTGAATTATAGTGGCTATATTCAGGGCGTAAATTCAAGCAGCTTGTGAACGGAACAATATTATTCAAACGGTAGACATACTAACTATTTTCGCTTTATTTGCTATATCTTTTACAGATGAAATGAAACTAAAGAATTTTGGATTATGGATGCATGGACCATCAGAGAGAATTCTGATCGCTTTACTTTCTTTTTTTTTTTTAATTTCGTGACAATGTTTTAATTTTGGATTGTAATAAGTCTCAAATAAATGATTTATTAATATTATGTATTCTTTCAGACTATTTCTATTTCAGATTATTTCCGAAATATTTTAAGAAAATTGATTGATTGAAATATTGCGTTGTTTTGTCACGTCGCAATTACACTTGCAGACCTCACACTTCAGCGTCACGACCTTCTATCCATTCAATCTTAGGAAGTGTACCTCGTAACAACGTCATAGGCACCGCTAGACCCCAATACTCGTACACATCAAGCGTATTAGAGCATCACAATGCCCGCTGTATCATTATCGAGTGTAAGAAATTTATAATTTCACGCCGAACGTACGTGACACAACTAACACCGTTTCGATATACAGTATAGTCAGCAAGTAAAGTTCACACGCTGTCCGATTTGTGAAGAACCTTTTCTATATTATATTCATGGTGGCTTTGCGGTTAATAATAATTAATTACGAGAAATAATTAACAGAATAATTAGTAAGATATTTTTTTTAAATGTCGTAGTGGCCTTACGGTTCTATGTTTGAATTTATATGCACGAGGTGCAGGTTCGATCCCCAGCACAGGCAAGTACCAATGTGATTTTTTCAAAGACATATAATATGTACTTTCTCAATAATTCTAAGACACAAGGGCATTGGAATCTGAAATCGCCAATCCGCAGTGAGCTAGCGTAGTGATTAATGCTCAAACCTTCTCTATATGGAAAGAAGCCTGTCCCCAGCAGCGGGACGTATACAGGCTGGTTTATTATATTATTGATTACTGTTCATTATATTAGTACCCGGGACACCTGAGTTTGTTTCGACGTTTCTTCTCAGGGTAGCCAGTTAGGAAATGCCGATTCCAGCGAGCTCATATTAAAAAAAGATTACATGTAAAAGAGAAAACATCCTATTTGCGGAATAAACTATTTCATTTCATTATTAAATAATGTTTATTTAACATCTTAATAATCACCTTATTTGCCCGAGTTTTGCTGTTTTGTAAATTTTATTGCATTCATCAAGTTTTGTTGCTAACCGTAATCGAATGGGAATTCTATAAATCTATAATACATTTTAGATAATAGAGCTATTATGACGTTGTATGATAATATTATGGGATTTTTGGCTTCGTTGCGGCTTTTCAAGTCGCTGCACTTTGCGAAGTGGAATAAATTCTCATCATCAATATCTCAAAATGGGAAAGACACTTTATCTCTATTTTATAGCAAATAGGTGACCAGAAAAGATATTTCTTCCTACTGGTAAACTTTAGAATATGTGTTATGGCTGCAACTTAAGGTTTTAGATTAGTTATCAGACTTCAAATAAGGATGATTTCCATTCAATTGAAATTTTAATCTGGTATATTATCTGTGCAAAACGGATTTATAAGGCACAAATATACGTTTTTTATTTATTTCATTTACAATCAAAACATTTATTTCGTTCATTTTACATTCCAATCTAAATAATAGACATCATTATATTATCATTCATTGATAAACAATCCACAAATTTATTTCTTACTTCAACATTCAAAACTTATTGATAGAGTTACTTTTTCATAAATTACCATTACCGGATAAACTAAAAAGGCAAACAAAAGCCATCTCTTACAAACCAGTGACAGATAATATACTTGAATAGAATAGATGTTCAATCGTGAGAGCTAACTCAAGAGCATTGCTTGCTCACGACCACTTAAAACTAGGTTGGTTCTAGCTTATTACAAAACTCTTGAAACTAAACCGTCGATAAATTGAAGCGAGATGGAGATACATGCATTGTAGAGCGGCCTCTCCCTCCCACAATAGGAAAAGAGATTTGCTGTTTGCTTTAAGAAATTGTAGTACAGGTACTGATCTATAAGCATTTGTTTTGTTTCAGAATTTACGCAACAGAATTATTTTAAAGTTTATTCGTAAAGTTTGTACGTATTTATTTAATGTTCAAGTCAGTCAGCTCCATATTTGCAAACGTCACTCTGTTTGAAGTAAGGTTAACGCTTTGTCATTTGAAAGGACATAGAGAGAAATAGAATACAAAACGTAATAAGTGCATTAACGTTTTTGATTATGGATGTTAAAATCTTTTGTTAAGAACATCAAACAATTGTGGAACGACTCGACTCGCGACACCGATGCCACGTCAGCTCATGATTAAGGACTCCGGTTGGGTCCGAAACTACTCGGGCTATCCCGATAAATACGCGTGAGTAAACTGTAAAAACAGGAAGTTTCACACTCCACATCTTAGTGGCGTGCACTTGGAGAGGCCTTTATCCAGCAGTGGAGTACGATAGGATGATGATGACGATGTTGATGAAACTGTATAATTTAATAATTATGAATCTGCCTTACAAAGGTTATTGTAATAACATCAAGGTACATCGGAGACTTACATCGCTTATCATATCATAATCCATCTATCAACCTGTAAGTTTCTTAATTTATGCACCACCTGATTATTTGTCAATCTGATCAAGACCTAATCTCATCCACAATTTTCTTTACATACAACAAAAACATGCATTCTTATACCTATTACCGTTCGACACGTTACAATCGCCCACAAACTACATCTCCCAACGAAGTAGGAATATCGACCTTATACTTTCGAAATAAAGATTATATTGTAGTCTAAATATGAACTATGATGGATACTCTTCATAACAAAAAGTCATCATTATAAAGACATATGAAACCTAATTACTGAGTATAAAAACACGTGGTGAAGGAGCGTTGCATGTGCGAAAATGCTTAATAATATGTCGCAATAGTGCGGAGCGTGCAAGCATGTGTCCCGGTGTAGGGTGGCCAATTGGCCATGGAAAGACGTAAATTATATTGTTTAAGTTTAACTACTTACAGGCTATATTTAAATAGAATGCGGACATGACATACCGTATCTGCACATGGGAATTATAGTGGACTTTGAGAATGGAATAGTCTATTACGAAAAGAACACCGAGTTTTAGACGAAGCTTTTTATTGGAGCCTGATTGTATTTTTATTTTATTTAAGCATTATATTATTATATTGAACAGCTTAATCACACCTTTTAGCTGGCGCCGAAAAAAACTATTAAAAAAACATATATTTTTTTTCAAACATACAGACATAACTGTTGCAATATAAAAAAGTTTTTCACATTTTTCCTTTTGTGAATATAGAGTAATATCCGTTAATTTTAACTCTCACGGTTAGCATATCGTGTGACTGTGATATTAAACCATAAATACTGTCGATAACAGTTTAATTAGTTAACTGTTGGAACGCGATCGGAGTAGCATGACTCGGAATGGGTAACAGTTAATACCAAACGGGATAAACTTAAACTAAGTAAGTAGAGTTTAACTGCATTCTACATATAATTGTATTTTAACTATAACATCAAAATCAAAAGGTTTTTCGAGAAGACATTTTAAGGTACCTAATTACAAAACGTTACTGATTAGTTACGCGGTTGAAAAATGACAGATTACGTTAAATGTAAAGAAACCATGTACCTACTCCAGGAAAATGTCATATCAAGTTCTGTGATTGGTTGTAAGTTTTATGGTCAACCAATCACAGTCGTGCTCAATTGTTTTGATAGCAGATTCAATTGAACAGCTTTTTAGAATCCGAGGTTCAAAGACTTAATTAAAAATATTAAAAAATATATTTCACAGAATCTCTATTTTCAGAAATAACAATTAAAACCTCGTTCGATTCCTCATTAATCAGTAGTAAAGTGCAAGCCGATATCGATCTCGGCAGTTCAATTTAAAACTCGCAATCCCGCAATATTCGAGGGTCGCATGAAATGTTGGACTCATTAAAAAGTGCCATTGTCAGTGTGGAAATGGAAATACTCCAAAAGGGCGATCGGGAAAAAAGATACTTAAAGTTAATAAAATAAAAAAATATATCGCTTGGTTATCGTTCAGTCAATGGAGACGACTTTCCAGAAAACATTAAAACAAAATAGCGATATATGAAAACTTTAAAAGAAATAAATAATTTGTAATGTGTAGAACAAAAGTTTTCTTTTTTTAAGGCGGTATTTTTTTTATGTAGCCTGTTTAAGATCCCACTGCTGGGCAAAGGCCTCCCCTCTTATCTTCCAAACCTCCCTGTCTTTTGCGATTTCTGGTCAGGTTTCTTCCTTTTTAAGGCACAAAATATTTTATTGCTGGAATGTACTATTGTATAGAAAAAGAATATGCTGGAGAAAACAAGTAAAGAAATGAACTGTGACCACTAAAAACCTATTTAATAAATAAATAAACATTTACATTATAAACACTCATAATCTCCATGTTACTCATAATTTTCTGCCCTTATCGCCTCTGATAAGGCTCTATTGAAAACTCTAGGAACAATATAAACTGCATTACGTGAGGTGTACGGTACATTTTAAACCTATTGCGCTAATATGTGGAGCAAATTGATTGTGGATAACGGACGCTGGGAGACTGCTATGTAATAATATTTACATTAGGTTTTTACTAGGCTATTTCTAATGAACGTTGATACAGCTATACCTTTTGGACAATTTTCCGTATAGCATAGGCCAGGCTAATTATATAAAAAAAAATATTTAGCCTAAAACATATTTTTGCGTCTGAAACTTGTGTGCGCTTACAGTTCTTTGGTCACATTTATATGCCAAAAAAACTGTAACAGTCCGACTTGGCCAGTTTTTATGTCTGTCCCAGCTATATTTGTTTCCTCAATACATTCATTCAGATATCCATGCCTATGTCTAGTCTGTACCTATTGTTGTAATATCTAATACTTTACACAATTGCCTTGTCAATACTATGTCTCCCGCTTTGTCTGGCTACAATAATGCGAGATGCTATGGTCTTCCCGGAGACGCCTCGAACCTTGAAACTTCAACAGCCACGTGCAAGCTTTTATATAAACTAGGCTGTGAAATTATTTATCACTAGCTATTTACCGTGGCTCTGTCCATATATTTGACTTTACATTGAGTCTTAGATTCAAAGCCATTTTTTGTTAAATTGATTCAGCGGTTCTCTGTGTGTGCAGTGGGAGAGAGTGTCAGACTTTTACTGACTAAAACCCACTATGTTCCTCTTGGAGCTCTTTGAGTGCCAGGGTCGCGGTAACTCTTACGAATATCCCGCAGCCCCGGTAGAAAACAAAATAGGCTGGATAGAAGAAGCACTCCCAACTCTCGCAACTCATAGTACAAGCTCTGCTTAGTTTGAGATTAAATGGCGTTGTGTAAATGATTAATAACTCTAATTACATTAATATCTACTAGTGAGATATTATGTCCTATGGTCCATTATAGTGGTCTAGAAACATCAAAAATAAAACTAAGACACAAACCTAAGATAAATACTTTAAACGGAGAGAATCTTACAAACATCTGTGAATTCAATGTTTCTTTTTTTGCAAAGTGTAACAAATCGCTTTGTTGTTTTATGCCCATGTGTTGAGCATCAAGCGAGTGACAAACACAGTGACAAACAATGAAACAGATGTCTCCAATGCCTTTGTTTGAAACATTGTCTTTTAAGAAAGCTTTGCTATTCGTAAAAAGCTGAAATGTAACGCGATATACTTAGAAATGTGCTGTGTGTAGGAAAGTAGTTTGTAAATGAAGTTGTTAGTTGAGTACACGATATAATTGAGTTTGTAAATCTTATGATTATTGTATGACGTATCGAATCAATGGTATAAACTTAGAATGTAATATTCCACAAATAGGTATAGATCTTCAAGAATCCTACTAATATTCTAAACGCGAAAATTTGTAAGTATTAATGGATGTTTCGATCTAAGTATCTTCCTTTAAATACAGTCAAATTAAACCTCAGTTTTAGGGTATCGATCCATCTATCATTATACTAGGTATACAGCAAGTCACGTGCAATTTTGACTGTTATTCACGTGGAAATTTTTCCCATATTTTAGTTTGTCACAAACAAAACTATGGCAGCCGGTAGCAGTGCAGATTGCAAACAAATACGGGTCACAGATTGTACAATGGCGAATCGTTTGTATGCACGGATTGGATATTCATCAAAAACTTTTGCGTTTTTATATGTTGTTTGACATAGTACCTACATATATGGAGGTTTTTGAACGATGCGGGAACTATCGTGCGAGTTGCAATACACTGCCGGCCTTGCATAACATTTTTGATACCAAACTTGCGCGGTTCCGCAATGTACCTATTGCTCGCAGTGTTTCTCATCTAAATAGCTAAGGGTCACTTCATACTACAATAAAGCAAAACCAACATTAAAGGAAGAGATAATAAAGGAATTTCATCCTTAAGTCAACTAAATAATGATCACATTTCGATAAGGCAAGTAAACTATGACGCTGCTATAGTATTTAACGCTAACATTGTTTGTAAGCATCAAAAATGAAACATTTTATTCATGTCATAACATTGTTTAAACAAGAAACATAATTTAAACTTAAATTCAAAGGAATAAGACTTTAAATCGTAAGAAATGGTTCAGTATCGTAAATAACGTATTGTGAATTTGTAGGTTATGGGAATAGCATGGGATTGCGTGGGAGATTGGATTAAGTATCTTGTTACTGCAACGTGGGGGCACAGAGTAAGTATCCTACAGAGGCGTCATATCATCCTCATCATCATCCCGGAATCACTCACTGCTGGATTTAGGCCTCCCTTTTTTTCTGCCACATATTAAGTATTTTTAACAAGCATAGCGGCATTCTGGTGCTAGTGCCTAACCCCGACATCGTTTATAATGTCACATTATTGGTGTAGTTATAGCCGTTAATAATAATAACGCGACCGAGTTCACGACTCGTACGATGCCTTTTATTTAGAAGTGGGCAGGACTTGTCAACATTTCTGCTGTCATTGTGATAAAGATGTTAAAATTTGTATTTTTATTTTATTACTTGCTTAGTGCTTAGTGTCGTGGTGGTCTTGCGGTTCTATATGTAGATTTGTATGCACGAGGTGCAGGTTCAATCCCCAGCGCAGGCTAGTACCAATGTGACTTTTTCAAATTTACGTATACTTTCTTAATTATTCTTAGATACTACTGACAAACGGTGAAGGAAAACATCGTAAGTAAACCTAGATTTCAAATATTGGAATCAGAAATCGCCACTCCACAGTGATCTAGCGGGGTGATCAATGCCTAAACCGCATACATACTACTCTGTGTAAAAAGTATCGGGAATATGTCAATAAAAAGACCCGCGTTAAAGAAGTCGTTCTAATTTTACTGCATGTAGGTAGCACTGTACTGATTTAGCGCGCAAAGTTTGAGCGGGATCTGTCATTTAATTTGTTTTAAAATACACTTTTTGTTGGTCATAGTTTTGAGTTCTCGGCGATTTTTACAATGGAAAATATTGTTGAACAAAGAGTGTGCCTTAAATTTTGTGTTTCGAATGATATTTCATGTGGTGAATCACTAAAAATGTTGCGAAATACCTACGGCGAATCGTGTGTATCGTAAACAAGGGCTTATGAATAGTATAAGTCTTTTAAAGAAGGCCGAGAAGTAGTAGTAGACTCGCCTCGTTCTGGTAGACCTTCAACCGCTACGACCAAAGAAAACATCGACAAAATCAAAAAGCTAGTGCTCGAAAATCAACGTATGAGTCTGAGACAGTTGGCTAGTGAGGTGAACATATCTTTTAAGTCCGTCCACAACATTCTCATTGTCATTTTAAGCATCAAGCGCGTTGCCGCTCGACTAGTTCCAAAAGAGCTCAATTTTGTTCAAAAAGCGCAGCAAAAGCATGTCGCTGAAGACATGGTTTCCCGAGCTTCTGCGGATCCGACTTTTATGA
This sequence comes from Chrysodeixis includens, assembly GCA_941860345.1. Lineage (NCBI taxonomy): Eukaryota > Metazoa > Arthropoda > Insecta > Lepidoptera > Noctuidae > Chrysodeixis > Chrysodeixis includens. The sequence goes on along the minus strand of OW796112.1, from coordinate 10,257,723 downwards.
AACGTATAATAACTGGCGACGAGACATTGGTTTATGAGTACGACATGCAAACAAGCCAACAGTCTTCAGAATGGCGTCTCGAAAACAATCCGAAACCCAAAAAAGCCATAAAAGAAAATTCGCTGAATGAGCTAAAGGCCATACCGCAAATAGCCTATGAAAAATGTATGGAAGACTGGATGAATTGTTAGAGATGTTGTATTGCAAGCTAAGGGGTCTAATTTGAAGGCGATAAAATAAATTTAGATGAATAATTAGTATTTTTTGTTTTATTGAAAAATTCCCGATACTTTTTACACAGAGTGTATATGGCAAGAGGCCTGTGCTCAGCATTGGGACGTATATAGGCTAGTTTATATTTATATTATAGGTACCTACTTACTATACTTAGTCGTTATCCAGTGCCAGTTAACCAAAACGTGTCATGACCGTTTCAATTTTCAATTCAGTTAAGTATAACCATTTAGTGGTCGCACGATTCGGAAATATCTTTGCTTAGGAAGTATCGCTTCTGTAACCTATTTACTCTATGTTAGTGTACCGTTTCTTCTAATGAATCAAAGTTTGAGTTTACGGAAGCTATCTCCTCTGGATTTGTGTCTTCCATTTTAATTGGTAGCTTTAGACTTCTGGAGTTTATGTATGCAGATAACAGCAGTACATTATAAACGATTCCTTTAAGGAAACTGTATCTTGAAACTGTCGAAGTTTAATTTCAGGCAGCATATATCAATCTTTTTTATCTACTAAATGAATTGAATCTTTATTATTTTCAATATTAAGTAAAATATTTCAGGCTTGTTTCTGAACTTACACATGCTTACGCAATTTTTAAAAAAAATCGCCAGCATGTGTATTTTTAATTGAATGTTATGAAAGCCTAAAACATTGCTCTGCCCAATGATTTTAACCAAATCATTTACTGTTTATATTTTTGTCCATCATAATACTCGTTCAGAATTATAAGATCTCTAGGAATCCTTAGTTCCTTACTTGCACTTAAAACCTATACAGATAATCCGAAAAATTGAAATCGCTTTTGTTAAACAGATTAAATATAAACCAAATACAAGTTTAACCATAAGCACACTCTAAAATTATTACCGTATAAATAACAGACCACTTAACGAGTCTCTCAAACGATGCTCAACTGTCTATTTATATATATATTCACGACTAGCCTATGCCCGCGACTTTTTCCGCGTGTAATTTAACAAGAAAGTTAATTTATTTATCTTCTAATTTTATTTTGAAGCAAAAGTAACATAAGTTACTACTTATTACTTTAACAAACTGCTAATTAAAAATGTCGTCAAAAATCAGTCCAGCCATTTCAGAGATTAGTGGAAATAGACAGTCAAAAATGATAAAAACATGTTAATTTGGTGTACATATAGTATAAATATTACAAACACACTCTCTAATTTTATAGATATGTATAGGTACCAGTTCCTCTCAAGCGTAGGTCAGCAGTCAACAGTTCATAATACAAGTTCAAGTGGGTAACACAAATATACAAAAACTATGGCCGACGTTTATTTTCATTTTCAAGTATAAGTAGTATTATGATTCGCGCTCTGAAACTATTTTTATTGAAAAAGTTTTGGCAAAAAACCATTTTGAGTTTTCGGACCAGAAGTTCAAACTGATTTTTTGGCTATTAACAAAAGTCGGTTGTTGTAGGCTAACAATATACCAGATATGACCTAAAACTAAGGCACATGTAAGTCAAAGATCCTTGTAACACTAGTCCTAGGTAACACTGAGAAACTAACTGAAACAATATGTTTAAAAAAAAAGATTGGTCGGTTATAGGTCCTACCTAGGACCTGTGTTACAGATCACCAGGCTTCCTCTTTTGACGTGACTATTCTTATTGAATTGTAACATACTTATTTTATTTCTTTTCCTTTTTTTTATTAACGGGTTTCACAGACACTTAATTCACATGCACAAACACACCCAGACTCAGAACAAGCATTTGTGGATCGCACAAATTCTTGTCCTACACGGGAATCAAACTCGTGACACGTAGCGCACAGAGGTAATTGGTGTGTTGGTCTATACCGATCGGCTATCCACAGGCGGCATGGCATATCCAGAAACAATCTATAGTTCTTAAAAACAGTCCTTGCGAGATCCTTGTTGGAAAAGTCGTCTAATTTACTGCAATAATTAACTAAATCTACATCAAAAACAGAACAACAGTTAATTCGTCTTCGCCAGTGTTATTTTTGGAAAGTAATCTTAGTTCCAAGTGAGGCGAAGCGACCATTTCTTCTGTTTGTTTTATCTTGGGCGCCACTCCAAATATAGGCACATATTTCATGTTTACGATGACAAGTACATTAACTCGTTATAACCTCTTGTTTATATTACGACACTGACAGCCATTTTTATATTCGTGGCTTCCAAATTACTAATGCCTGTTAGACGTTTCGACTATTTTAAGAGAGAAAGGCTAATAATTTCTTTAAGTAAAAAGATTTCTTACACCAAACGCAGGTTATATTTAAAATCAATAAACAGCACTATTATTACGAGGACGAAAGTGAGTGAGAACTGTCTGTCAGTTCAACTCACGACCCCGCCGCGTCAGCAATGATTAAGAACTCCGGTTGGGTCCGAAACTAGTCGGGCTATCCCGATAAATGTAGGTAAGTAAACCGTTAACATATACAATAATTTAATTATGTAATTGTAATTATGAATTTTCACACAGATGAATCGATTGAAAATGAAAAGGCGCTGATATGTAGTAAGCCAGCAGTTGATACCCATTACTAACCCTTAGGCTACTTTTTAACCGACGGTGTCAGAGGGAAGTATCTAACATTTTTGCAGCTATAACTGATATTCGCGCGAACGAAGTCGCGGGCAATAGTTAGTAAGTACATACGTTTGCGCATCACTAAGCTACTTGTTAATTCGAACCTACAACCTCTTACAATCTATTTCATTCATGTAACTGCAAGTCATGCAAGGCAAGTCCACTACAACTATTATGCTTATACAATAATAAACATACCATAACATCTACTCTTCTTTACAACACACATAGAAAACAAGCAAGTGTAGGTTACACACTATAATTACACACACATTCAAACACGGAAGTATCTACGTCCGAATTATTACCTATTACCGACGCAAACTACATGTATTGCGTAAACCAAGAGCGATGCTGCGGGTGTACCTCAAGGCCTTGCTTGTGCCCACTGCAGAACGGCACTCAATACTTTGTTATGGAGTTCGGAATATTAAATCAGTACAAACTTTTTCTTTGATATGGTTAAGGTTTGATTTCTCAAGTATAATATTTTCAAGTATAACATTTAAACAATTAATTCTATAATTGTGATTGTGAACCAGTATGTTTTGCACAGATTTTGATAAAAGGGAAAGCTCCTAAAGAACATTAATTACTTGTTGCAGTTATAATCCATCTGCATCTAGACATCCATCTTGTAGCATCATGCAGCATCCAGAAAAATGAACATCCCTGCAGTCAAAGCCGCAAGTAAAAGCTAGTTACTTATATTTACGAAACTTTAGAACACACTTTACAGTACAGGCTCGTCTAATTCTTTAATCGTAAAACTTTATCTACAATTGACCTAGTCAAAAGCTTTACAGAAATCTACCAACCAAATGATTTGATATTAATGTGAGTGCTGCTAATACATCGTCACGTAAATTAGATAATGTTCTTTATAAAAGCGTGCGACAAATTTCATTCTATTTTCTGATAAAAGGTACATCCAAGCCTTTGTTCCTCTTATCTCGTATCTGACGTTATTATCTGACCGCTCGAATCTAAAAAGGTTAGCTCAGTACCTCTGTAAATAGGTGATGGTGATGCACAAATATAATCTACCTTCGTGATGTTTAAAACGGTTTAAACATACCTCAATCATATTCCATCTTCTAAGAAAATCAGTCAATTCTACAAAACATGTGCCTAATATAATTAAATATTAAAACAACAGTTACAATAATGCTATCGATGAATCATTGTTTGTGTAAAAGGACGAATATTTTCGAAATGGTCTGTTTCTTCTTTAAAGATAGTATTGTTTATTTTGATTGACAAAAGTGGTATTAAGAGATGTCCGTACTTTGCCGAAAAAACGTTGTTATAAACATTTTAGCTAAAACAGTTCGTAAAGTAAGTACACAAGGTAATGCAATATTCCAAGTAGCAGAGACTTCGGTGGCTAAAGCTAGATACAGTTAGTATAGTAGTGTTCAATTGAAAATTAAAGTGATCATGTATAGGAGACTTGCATTGCCACGTATACAAAGCATATTTGACATCAACCCCATTAGTAAGCAGAAAACCAATGAAAATCTACCTATCAAACAGTGAATTGTGTTAAGGTAATGTTTTTAATAGTTCATTATGCATTGAAATATAGCAATAACAATTATCAACTTATTGATTCAGCTATAACTGGGTAAAATAGATAAGTACGTGATTTTTGTCAAGTCAAATGTAGGTCAAGTAGGTAAACGCAATGCAGTGCTATAAAATACTTGCAAAGCACTTTGCTTTTACTTTAACTATTGCAGAAAACACTTACCAATACGAATGCTAATGTTTTATTACTTTAAAAGAAACAGAAGAGATGGTAATATGAATTGTAGAGTAGTTCCATTGTATAATTTATAGTCCGTTAGTAAAAATTAAAACTTATGGTCACTTATTTACTTTTTGAAATGCAATGATATTTATAGTCCGTAATAAAGGTTTTTTTACGGCTTCTAAGTGTTCTACGGCTGGGCAAAGGTCAACAGGACCTTAGTAATAACATCGTGCCTTAGTAATAAAAACATACTAAGTAAATTATATGGCTTATAGAGAGTATTCTTTTTAGGTTAATTAAAACTGTTTTTTTTCTTACGCGCAGATTTACAAACTATTTTAAGGACTTCCAATATAACCGTTCATTGCTGAATACTCTATAGAGCGGCGCTCACCAAAATATGTGAAATAGTTTGGTTAAAATTAGAACATAACATGCCTCATAATACATTTCATATCTTGGTTTACAATATAATGGAAAAATTAGCCTATCTTACTAGGTCAGCTATAAACAGTGGCCCAATAGCCGTATCTATGCGAATCAAACGCTTTGTTAAAATCATAAAATCGGCAGTTTCATCGACGAACTAACTTTTTACATTATCCGTCCCAATATCGGTATGAAACGAAGGAAGTTAAATCTATGAACTATGTATTTGTATTTAAATACTATTACAACAAAATACTTATTGTTAATAGAAAATATATTGCGGTACGCAGCGGTTTCTGTGAATAAAAAGTAATTAAGTTAAGGAAGACAAATACATAATCTGTCTGCGACATTACTAGATTCAATATCGGAGTTATATATTTCAAAGATTTTACTTTCTCCGATATCAAAATTAAAACCATAAGTTATTTATTCAAATTAGACTACAACGTAACACTTTTTGAGCACCCTATCGCCCACCCTTCACCGCTTCCTGTGCTATCGCTGCGGGTGAAGAAACGGGGCAAGAAACTCCCCAGCAGCACCACATCGAATTGTCGTCGTCCGAAACCGACGTCGAATCGGCTAATGTGAAAAAGTTTACTAGTATTTAGAAGTTATGTAATCTAAAGCCGACTGTTGTCAATTCAAATCATCTTTGCGCGCGGCTCCATGTGCGGGTAACCCTTGTCAATATACAGTGCCGTTGTGTAGTAATATAGCTTTTTTAGTGTGTCGCTGACACACTAACAAAGCTTCAATAATAAACGATCGCACACACACATAACAACATGTGTACATATGAGTTGAACTATATGTGTAATTCTAAGATGTAACAAGATTACGCGGAAATGTGTGTATTGATGCCTGAATGGAGATTGTATGAAGATGAATGTTTCATTGATTTGTGGATGGGAAATCTGACATTCAAAACGTGGAAGTTCGAGGAAGCGGATAAATCCGATTCTTGATACTTTGAAACTTTGAATTTCATTACGATTCTCCAAAAATGAGGTACATACTATTTCAGGTAGGTAGATAATTTTATTTTGTTTCAAAGGTTATTTTTTATGCTACAAAACGGTAAAGGTTATGTAATTTTGGGTGTTGCCTATAATTAGCTTGACCTTAAAAAATGTTACTATTTTAAATACAATAATTTAAGTATGTATTGACGTTAGATAAAACAGTTATGCCTGTATGCAAAATTTGATACAATTTGGGCAAACGCTAGACAAACGGTAATTTTTGTTCCTCCTACATAGCTTTGCTACATAAAAATATAAAACAAAGTCGCTTTCCACAGTCTGCCTGTCTATCTATCCTTATGGTTTTAAACTACGTAATTACGTACGTACGTTTTTATAAATATCTTTTAAGAGAAAGGTCTAATTGTGTAATACATCAGTATTGCACCCGTTGAAAGCTGTAGCAGACCAATAGTTACGAATAAAATACATTTTGTGATTTACCAAGGCTCTATGCATGGACCACATTACACGTTCAATAATGTTTAATTGCACGTTACATACCACAATGTAGTTACATAATGAATAACATTGCAGTAATGTTAATAAAACGGACACGATAGAAAATATTTCTCTATTAATTCATAACATAACATAGTCGGATGTATTAACAAGCAACGAATTAAAAGTTTATTTGTTCAGTTAAATAGCGTAGCAATGAGTACGAGGAATGTGTTTTATAAGCAAATAGTTTTTTCGTACTTCATAATTATGTGGTTGTTTGTTATAAATACCAAACAACAAACGAGTGGGTTTTTAAAGAATTTCATTGACTATATTAAGTAGTTATCCGCAGATTGCATTCCCTAGTAGGTTTGGATTTAGTTATAGAAAGGAAGACATTCTAGAATTTGTTAATTTTTGACTGAACGCTAAAGAATTTATGTTTAATACTTTTGTCAAAATTCAGTCCTTTGATAAAACAATCTGTAATAAATAGTTTATCAGAAATAGCCGTTAATTAATCACTCGCAAAAGTAGCTCGAAAAACTGAAGCAAAAAATTGTATTTTAATTCACGCAATAACTTCTATTATGACATAACAAATGGATTACTTCACACTCATAAAACCATCGACCCTTTACCTCTTTCAAAAAATAAACACGTGCCTAAATGCGAAGAGTAAATTTATCAAAATAACGGACTGAAAAGATCCTGCCGGGATAGCCCTTAGTGGGTCAAGGCTGAATGCAGCTGCCTAATACAGCACACTTTAGAAGAAAAAATATGAGACAAGTCAAACATGGCCAGTATTATTTTGTTTATGTAGGATAGAAAAAATAAGTTCAAGTGTAGATAAAGTTGTCTGACAATCGGTGAAAGATAACATCGTGAGGAAACTGGAGAAATATATGTGATCATCAATGCTTGTTCTAAGTCCGGGTGACTTTGTGCATGTCATACCCAAAATCACAATGTTTTTTTTTTTCGAATAGGCCTTCTCAGACACTTTCAAAAAGTTAATGACTTTAGTTGAGCGGTTCAATAGTATCATTCCTTTAAAGAAGACGGAAAGAAACTTCATGTTATTAGAACGTCTGTGACACAAAGACTAAAATTAGTACGGTAGATGAAATTTTGAAAGGTTTTTTCGAAATTCGCATTTTGTACTGCCATCGTTATCCAGTAATTATTATCATCGTTTCAGTTACTAAGTACTATAACCTCTTCAGAACTGTGTCATCTAACTTTTAAAGTATGCCTATCTCTGTCCCACGTTTAAAATTTCCCAAAGAAGTGACTGCAATAGCAATAGTTTATGTACTTACAAGTTTACTTTGCTTGGAGATTTAGGCTACGATAGTAGTGCAGCAATTATCAGTAGCGATAAGGACTGTTAGTAAATATTGATATGTAGGGTAATATCACAATGTAGTTTATCATTCGGGAAAGCTAATTTATTTAGCTATTTGTAGGTCATAAGTCTGATTAGTGTGATCAAAGTTGAAGACAAAGAGAAATGCGTAAATTTTGAAAGTATTCAATGCCGAAAGAATGAGTGCAATGCTTCACAGAAATGAAGTAAAGAGTTTTTGTCTTCTTTGATCTTTCACTTTTAAAGACTCTTCGTAATCTGTGATGTTCAAAAAACCTAGGTTTGCAGTTCCGACATTTTAAACGGATCTAACTTATTGATAAATTTACGTAAAAATAAGCTTGAGTATTATATTTAAATATATCTCTTAAAACAGTTTGGCATTTTTTAAAGAAATCGGGTGGTAATGTGCTAAAGATTACATTTTGCACTTGCATTAATATGTCTACTCCAAATAACTTTTCGCAAATACTACAAAATATCTTCATTCACCATTGCCGCATTGAGGATTCAACTTTATTTCATCTCCCGAAATGTAGCAAGGCTCTGTCCTTAGAGGGCCCGGAGCGAAATGAGGCCAAGGCCACCCGCGGCCTGGCAATGTTTAGGGATCTAACTGGGATATCACGGGGTAATTTAATGTTCGGACTGTACATTCACGTCATATGTACTTTTGTAGGTAATATTGAGGTAGGTAGTATTAGGGAAGATGCCCTAATACTTTCAGAGGTCTACTAACACATCTAGAAGATAAGTTATTGCAGTTGTGAAAAGGAAATGCCGCTCTATGTTTTGTAGTGCACTGTCTCTTTTCCACAACTGTAACAGTCTTACTTTAAGAGGTAATCGTAAGCCCTCAGAGAAATTCACGAACAAAGAAGGTTGTAGTTTATTTGGAACTGACCTTGATTCAAACGTCTTTATTAATTATAATAATTGTAATAATGTTAGTAGAACAAAACTTGTGTAGCGTTAACAGAATGGTGAAAACAGCTGGATTCTCACGTCGTATTGTGTTAGTTCTTGTTAGTGAATTTAAAATACATGCAAATGGAAAAATACTACAATAGCAAACAGAAATAAAAGCAATAGTAGAAAATAATCTGGCTTAACAAGAGTTAAAAGGCAATCTGCAGATATAATAATGGTTAGAAATAGGTTTAATACGCTTCAGTCTTTATCTCTTATCAGAATCTTGTAACGATATTAGAAAATGTAAAAAGTTTTGAATCTAATAAGAATTATACCAGATTACATTCGACTATAAAACATCTCTGACCAACTTTAAATGAGTTTTATAATCTTGTAAAATTACATTTCTTTCTTCTATTTTCTTTGACACAACTTTTATTTTTCGATTACGTAAACTTGGACAGACATGGCTATGTTTAGCAATGAGTTAATAAAGCAGTTTATTGAAGAGGTTTTTATTCGTCAATGAAGTAATTATCGTCCATTCAAGCTCATTCAATGTCTGTCCTCAACCAACCTGAATAAAACAAAAAGAGATTAATGAATAACAGAATTCGTTGATATATATTTGGAGCTAATACGAAACTTGATTAAGTGTGGGCGGCAAGAGATGGCCAAGGAGTAAGTTCCTTTTTTTGGTAAAGCGTGGGACATGGACACCTCTTCGAGGGAGGAAGTGTGTAGTGTCAGACTCTTACTGACTAAACCTGAACCGCTATGCTACGTCATCCGCGTTTTGTGTTGGTGCATGGCAATGAGTTCCAATTCTTTGAGCACAAGCTGTTGGACTGCTGACTCGTCGATTTTCGTTTGAAGCCAAACACGTAAACGTTTTGAGTGTAGCTAAGAGCAACGTGTCAGACGATTTAACTCCGTCGTGATTACTGGACAAAACTGTAGGTCTGTTATGCAAACTATAGCCAAGTATAGGACAGATTATTTCATTTTCGAAGATTCTCTTTTAATATCAAATCTGGCTGAAGTTCTTAATAATATTAAACTAGGTAAATGCATCAAGTAATTGTTCTTCGTGATTTATATCGGATATCACCTGTATTCTACACAAATAAACGATTCTTTCTTTCCATTTTCCTCATTTCATAAGCAGTAACTACCATTTTAATGTGAAATGCTATTGCAATTAGCATGATTGCAGGATTTAAAGGTTTCGCCAAGCAAATCAAATCATTTAAAATGATATCGAAAGATGTCTGTGTCGCATTATTACGCATCTCTCAGTGTTAACAGCTAGAGCACATACAAACATAAATGCACTCCAATAAAATAATCATTAAACTACTTGAAGACGCGTGTTATCAAACCAATCACAGGAAAGTGTACCAATAACCGATATATCATACAACACACACATACATTACATACACGATGAATAATGTATGATCTATCATCAATCGTAATCGATTTATCAATTTGCATATAATACAATATTATGTCAATATTTTAATACTTATAAATTACGCTGTAAATATTATATCGACTTACAAGGTAGTTATAAAACAATAAAACCTTTTTTGTATTATGTTATTACCTTCAATTTATTGAAAGACTAGTAAAATAATTCTTAAATCAAAAACTAAAGCTAGAAATAATACTACTGGGAAAATTAATTCAAATTATACCTAATCGTAATTTACAACGTATTGTTTAAAAATATAAATTTAAATAGTCATAACAACATTTTTTTACATACCTACGTTTGCAAGTATTATAATACGGAATAGGTTGTATGGTGTAACAGCTTTCGTTCTAGTATTATAGATGATTCAATCTAGATAGGGCCAAGTAACAGGTACGTTCACTTGACACAGCATCCTAGTACATCCGAAACAAGTACCTACCTATAGCTAGATCCACTGTCCATCGTGCAGGCTTACACTACTTGCATAATAGCTAATACTAGGTGTATTAATGAGTACATCACTCACCGTGGAGAGGCGAGATCGCAGCTCAGCAACCACTTGCACTCGATTGCAGCATCGCTAACGGGCCACAACACTCACTCGCGAAATATATATACCACAAGCAAAAAACTGAACGGTGCCCAAACCCGTTTCACCACGACTAGCACACAACACTTGTTGCAAAACTAAAGTCGTTTAACACACACAAATTTAAACGAAAATACGTTCTGCCGTTTATAATCGATATTTTTTAACTCTTCTTTCTACTATTGTTCAAAACACAAAACAAACTCGATCACACGAATCAATACTTTGTAACACTTTCTGAATAAAAGCCCAAGTTTGTTTAATTGTTTGGTTTTATATTTTTTATTTAGTAAAATAAATTATAATTATTTAAGTGATCTGTCAATGGTCAGTCAGCCACCTCAGCTGTGCGCGCGTGCGCGGAACGACCGTTACGACAACGCCACCTGGCAGCGCAAGCTATACTGACATAACCAGTGACGGGCGGGCGGGACCGACCGCCGATGTTGCCGCGCAACAAAATACAACCTTAAAAACGCTGAGTTGCCACATGAAATGATAACGAAAATGTTTGGTAGTAGAACCTCTCCAGTTTGAATAATAAAATTATCTAAAATGAGATTAGAATAGTTTTAAAAGCTCTGATGTAAGCCGATTTATAAAGCTTTGGACAAAATATTTTAAAGCTAGAACTGTCTACCATAAAGCTTTGAAAAAATCCTTCTTACTAACATCCGGCCAAGCCATCGCGATGACAATTTCATTCATTTCATTTGGTACGAAATTCGAAAAGCGATTTCAAATAAAAGAAAAAAATATATCATTTATCCATCAAAAAAGAGGAAAATTTTGTTATTGTAGATTTAACCACCAATGCCTTTCAAATTGTCGTCGTTTTTATTAACAGTTTTACCGTTAATTTTTCTCTTAAAATTTAGTGACTATTATATTAGTTCGTTTCTTATTCTAAAGACAATTAATTGTATGTGTGAAATGTCACATTGAATGAGCTTCGAAGTGGATCGGTACTCGTCTGCGTGGGCACATATCGCCCTTTGTGCGGATCTCACATGGGCTACGGAACCTCCCGATGAATTCATTATAGCTAATCAGGTATTTCCCTGAGAGAAACCCCATAATTTCTATAATATTTAGTAAAATGTCTTTTAAAGTAATATTTTATCTAAGGAGGCTCTAAATAAGGTTTCTTCGTTTTTTAGCGTCTCTGGGCACAGCACTGTCGTGTGTCGCAAGTACTACAGGACACATCATTGGAATCACAAAGTTTGCAAACAAATAATCAATGCGAATTAACAGGTAACCATTTCAAACTGCTTATAAAGTGATCCGGGTGTCTTCAGCATACTCGTAGAGGTTTCCAGATGACTGTGACGTTTAAATAGATAGTTGCGCAAAAATTCTAGAAGCCCTAAACAGTGCCAGAGTCGATCCTCTCTAGCTGCAGCAGATTATAGTAGAGAACCCAAAATGTATTCTTATGAGGATAATTTCCTTAAGAACACTTGAAAAATACCAGGTTTATGAACAAGTTATTAAATACCCGTCTTCTGCCATTATCACCAAGTCAAAGCTTTAGAAAATAAAGGCACATGCTGGAAGGCAATTTAAGAAAGGCGCCGATATGTTTGTCTTCCTGTAATTGCGTGTGGTCATATAAATTTGGGCTACTTAAATCTAAGTGGATTTCGATTATGTTTACGAGTCCTTAAAGCTTGAGATAGAACTTTAGGATAACATAAGGTCGCCTCATGTCGAATTCTCTCCACTGCACGCCTCTAGTTTACCGTCCATACATACATACATAAACGTCACGCCTCTTTCCCTTAGGGGTAGACAGAGATCACATCTTTCCATTTGCTACGATCCTGGCATACCGCTTTAGCTTCATCCACACTCATCAGTCGCTTCATACACGCCCGTCGGTTTAGGGTACTCTTGACCTGACCCTAAGATACCGTCCAAAAGATACATTATCATTCTAACAAAAACCGGCATCGTTATAGATAATAAACGTGCAATATCAAGCCAAAGCCAAGAAAATGGAAGCAGTAGTGGCAGAAGAAGTGTGAAAGACGTGATACCAGAATCAAGATTGGCACAATTCTATGGAAATTTTTATTACGACGAAGTCAGGTTGTCCATTTATGTTAATCAATGGTATCTGAAAAGACATTCGACGGATGACAAAAGAAAAATCTATATCCTATCTAGATTTTGTAGCTTTTATTGTTTTTACTTCTGTAAATCAAATAGCTAAGAGTTTCATTAGTCAAATTGTTGAAAACACATCTTTGGGCCAACCTACTCATTTACATGACGTATCTAGGCTAATTCTTGCATATTTTTAGGCGTTTTATAGAGATATAGCTCAAATAGACTCAATTATAAGTAGTATTAACAATTTTTGTATAAAAATAGTAATAAATTCCTTTATTACATTTACCAATTTCGTCTGATTGTAGAGAGAAATGTTATACAAGTACGAATGAAAAGACGAACTTGCGAGGGTATAACGGACAGGGTTGCGAGAACTCCGACCTCACGGAATGCTGGATGCTGCCTGAGGTTACTATGCATTTTATACACGCTTTTATCCGTAGTTTCACCCGTGTCGATGCCAATCTCAAAAGCTTCACCATAAACATTTTACCTAACTAAATAATAAAATGAATTGATGTATTGTCTCAATTAAATTAACAAATGTAGATGAAGCCCTGAACTCCACTTAAGGATTCCCTGTGTTGTGGAGTCCAGTCTCTTTCAATCCATATTCAGAAAGTGTGAGCAGTAACAGAGACAGTAGTTTAATTACTTAATTAATATTTAAGCTTAGCTTGTAGCAGTTAAATTAGAGTGTGATGAAGTGTAGCTGATGTCCTGCGTCAATTATTAGGCAATTCTGTTGTGTGACACAACTTGCCTTTTAACATCTCAAAACTTGCCAAGCCAAACAGCTGGCAGAGGGATGGCGATGGACGCTGACCTAAACAGACGTGGTAAAAGGACTAGGTGCATACCATTAGGCTAGGACGTCCATAACCACAGACACAGCATGTAGAGTCTTCCTTCCACACCCGCAACGGTGGTGGTAGGCCCTTTGGCTTTTAGTGGATTATATGGATTTAACGAGTCTGCCCGGCTAGCCCGGCTGTGGAACATTATGAGCTACACAAATAAAAACGTAGCAAGAAGAATCTAAGTGTTCTGTTCCGCTTCAAAGACATACTCCTTGTGTTTTCCAGGTGGAGTACTGGTTTCGCAAGTTGGTAGACGAGTCGTCCGAGCGCAACATGTTTCCGCGCCGCCGTCGTCAGTACAGGATGCTGCCGGACGAAGATTTGTGCGTCCATCCATCTATTGTTACCTTCTTATTCTTTAACTAATCTGCTAATATCTTGACCGATTTATTGAAAAACAGGCCAAGTATTATGGGCCAACAGGGCGAAGGTTAATGCACTTTTACACAGACTATAGGTTGCAGGTAGTTTTTATGAGTAACAGTCTTTACAGACTTGTAAAGTATGTTGTATTTACAATTTTATACAATAGCTCTTACCCGAAGCCGCGGTAGGGCTGCCATTGTCCTAGTAAGTATGTGTTATACGTTCCATAATATATAGACAGAGTATGACTGAAGCTGTGATAGCTTAGTGGCAAGACCGTAGGACTGCTAAGTCAGAGGTCTTGAGTTCGATCCCCACGGCGAGCATCGACTTTTCGAATGTTGTGTGCGCTTAAGAAATAAATATCACAGCTTTCGTGTTTCGGAAGACACGTAAAAATGTGGGTCCCTGGCCTGATCTCTCTCCGGTCGTGTCGGATTGTCGTCCCATCGGGTTATGAGAGTAAAGAAATAGAGAGTGCACCAGTGTTTGCGCACACGCTTGTGCACTATAATATGTCCTGCGTAGCAGGCTGGTGTCATAGTAACACTGGCCGCCGTGGCCGAAATCGATCCGGACATACATTAATATAGACAGAGTATAATAATAATATACAGGTTCTATAAAAAAAGCTGTTTCGTCTATTTTCTGGTATCTTATAATGCAGTGTTATAATCTAAAACAAGCTGTAGTTCAACTTGATTTTCACTCGCTCAGCGCTAATACAAGGATGATTTTGTCTTACTAGTATACTTAGTTTCTCGGTGTAATATTAGGTTGGGGAAAAAGTCTTTTCGCATTATAGCATGTCATCATCATTCCCTGCCCTTATCCCAATTATTATTGTTTGGGGTCGGCGCAACACATCTTCTAGACGTGTTGCTTAAAGTTTTGGCTATGGTTTTATAGTCGGCCGCCTGCCTGTCACTAACCCTCTTTGGGAATGCGATTGTTGGTTGTTTACCCGCCACCATTCGGGTGACCCACGGTGCTTGGTACAGTGCACTGGGTCTTAAGGTCCATTAGTCGCCTTTTACGACACCCAGTGGAGGATATGGGGTGGTGCTATTCTTTATATCCGGACACCACACGGAATTCGCATTATAGCATGTATGAACTTGTAATAAAATCTTTTTGGCTGGTTTTGGTATAATTAAAAGATAAAATTTTAAAGAATAATTCCTAATTCTAATTATTAGGAAAAAAGTGTGATTTTCATTTGTTTTTCGTACTGTCAAGATGTGTGAATCTAATGAAGAAATTTGATACATTTTAAAATTTTACTACAAAAAAGGTAAAAATGCAACGCAAGCCGCGAAAAAAAATTGTGATATTTATGGACCTAGTGCAGTGTCTGTGAGAGTAGCACAATTTGGTTTAACCGTTTTCAATCCGGAAATTTTGATGTCTAAGATCACCTCGCTCTGGTTGCCCTATTACGGATAAAATGGATGCCATTTTTGAAAAAGTGGAGCAAGATCGACATGTCAGTAGTTACGATGTAGCTGAAGAACTGGGAATTGACCACAAAACAGTTTTGGCGCATTTGAAAAAAGCTGGTTACACAAAAAAGCTCGATAATTGGGTATCTCACGAACTCACTAAAAGAAACCTAATGAACCGTGTACTCATTTGTGATTCTTTATTACGACGTAATGAAACCGAATCATTTTTGAAGAAGCTGATAACTGGTGATGAAAATTGGATCACGTACGACAAGATCGTGCGATAAAGGTCGTGGTCAAAGGCCGGTCAGGCTTCACAGAGTGTGGCGAAACCCGTGTTAACTCGCAATAAGGTGATGTTGTGTGTGTGGTGGGATTGGAAGGGCATTATTCATTATGAGCTATTACCACCAAGCAGGACTATCGATTCTGAACTCTACTGCGAGCAACTGATGAGATTAAAGCAAGAAGTTGAGAGAAAGCGGCCAGAATTGATCAACAGAAGTGGTGTGGTGTTCCATCATGATAACGCTAGACCTCACACATCTATAGCCACTCAGCAAAAGTTTGGCTGGGAGGTGTTAATGCATCCGCCGTCTAATCCTGACCTTGCACCTTCAGATTTCCACCTGTTTAGGCAGTGTTAGGTTAAGATCACGAGAGGACTGCCAAATCCACTTGTCGCGGTATTTTGATAAAAAGTCCCAAAATTTTTATAGCACTGGGATCCTGTCCCTACCTACGAGATTGGAAAAGATTATCGAACAAAATGGTACATACATAGTACCAGTTTTAGTTAAATGTAAATAAGCTATATTAAAAATGTTTTAATTTTTCTTAAAAAATGCGAAGAAACTTTTTCCCCAACTTCTTATTATGTCTATGTCCTACACCAAAACACCCGAGTAGTGGAATTAATTGGCACCGATCGGCAGTTAGCGAGCGCTGGGGCCCGAGTGGGGCGCGGGCCGCGGGCGAGGAGGCGGCGCTGGCCGCGCGCGTGCTGAGCGTGCGCGCGCTGTGGGCGCCCGCGCCCCCGCGCGCGCCCCCTCCACCGCGCGCGCCCAGCCCGCCCGCCGTTTCGCGCAAGATGCGCGCGCGCCGCCGCCAGCCGCGCCGGCTCACCGCGCTCGCACCGCCGCCGCCCTCCTACTGCCTCGACGTGCCTGCGCAACTCTTTTGCGACCCGACGTGCAAAGTGAGCTTGACTTTATCTTTTAGGCCAATATTTAACAACACTTTCCTTAATGGCATTCCATGAACTAAATTTTCTTGTCTCTTAGTTCCAGTTCGATCCGCCGCGGCCTCCTCAGCTGACGGAGTGCCAGCGCGCCATGGGGCGGCTGTCAGCGAGCGTGCAGGCCGTGATGCGGGCGTCGGCCGCGCGGTGCCCGCCCTACCGCGGCACCAACGTGAGCCGCTACGCGCCCACCGGCCAGCGCCCCGCGCGCTGCCCCGACCGCCGCTACGGCGTGTGGTGGCCGCGCGACCACCCCTCGCCGCGCCTGGACCACAGGTTCCACCTCACCCACGTCCAACACGCTGCAGCCCCCTCCGGCTCAAAGGCGCCTGCCAGGACGGAGCCCGAAGAGGGCAAGACAGAGGAACTACCAGAGGAGAAAGAAAGCACCAGCAGTACCAACGAACAGGCCCTGGTGTCTACATCCGAGCCGCAAGCGTCACAAGCTGACAAACCGGAAAGTCCAAAGACCCAAGACAAAATCGTAGCGGATAGTCAGGTACCGTCGACAAGTGCGGCCGCTATGGACACAGGACTTAGGAAGAAGCGTCTATACAGCACAGTGCTCAGTATGAGTGCGCCAGCGCCGATCGGGCTCACCCCCGTCGTGAGGCTGGCGCAGAAGCTCGTCACTCCCGGCCTACTCAAACTGAGTCCAAAGATGGTGCTTCCTGGAACAAGAGTTCGACCACCAAATGTAGATCACAAAT